>CABFVX010000210.1:164572-227571 GCA_902151425.1 Timema shepardi | reverse complement strand
AAAAAATGTCTAAAAATTATAGAAAAATGTTAAGGGTGGACAACCCTTATCACTAAGGGGTATGAAAAATAGATGTTGGCCGATTCTCAGACCTACTCAATATGCTCACAAAATTTCATGAGAATCGGTCAAGCCGTTTCGGAGGAGTACGGGAACGAACATTGTGACACGAGAATTTTATATATAAGATTATTTTTAGAACTGCAGAAGTAGAAAATAAAAGGCCGTTTAAAAAAGTCTAAGGTTCCCCGGAGGATTTTTTAAATCATATAATTAAGTTTAAAATTAAGAGTAGTTTACTGAATATATAAGAGAAAAAATTATTTTATTGGAATATTTTTTAACGTTTTTTTATTAAAAAAAATATCCAGCCACTGTTTAATATTTCACGTCGATCCTCATTTTCAAATGTAAATTACAACATAATCTGTGGAAATTTCAAATGTTAATCCTAACTCCACAACTGTTTCAGGAACTAAATAACATATCATTGTTTAGTTCTAGTTCTGTTAAAAATATAAATATTTTATTTGTGAAATATTTTTATAAGCCCAATACTTTCTGAACTAAGTACAAATATGTAATTTTATGGAGTTTTATGAATATTGAAATTTATTGATACGCTTTTTGGAATCAGAATTTTCTCTTTCCGGTTTCTGTAACAATAATAATAATATTTAGCACCGCGTCTAACTAAACGTTCGGGTTATTCGCTTTTAAGTACCAATTACGCTAATGAATTAGGAATTGGGCAGAATGAATTAGAGGAAGTGAACCCGCATTTGCGTGGAGGGAGAGTGGAAAACCATTTAAGGAAAAAACCACACCCAGTTCACCCGACCGAGATTCGAACCTCGATCTCCCCGTCCTCAGAAGTCGAGCTCAACACGACTAGCGCGTTAGCTAACTGTGCCACCGAGGCGGGTTTCTGTAACAGTAGTATCTACTTTTTAATTTATGCTCTTTAGCTGAGTGGGTCTGCAACAATGTATCTTATTTTGTTTTACCATTTAATAAATATATTTATCTTAAGATAAAAGAGAAAGTGAGTGATGTATTGTTCCATTTATTATTTTATATATCTACATATTCTGAATTATTTAAATCTTCACATACCTGCTAATTTTGTTAAAGAAATTTCGTTTTCCTACTCGAAAGTAGCTGTATCCAGATTAAATAGCAAAATATCATTACATGGTTATCATATAAATAGAGTAAATAATAATGATATGCAACGTCATAAAGTTCTATGCTGCACTGTTAGTAATATGACTGCACCGAGATTGAATCTCAAACAAGTTAAATTAAAGTATAATTTACTGTTTGTGATCCTTACGCCAATTGAATGGCTGTGCTTTCCCCTAGATTTAACATTAAGCATCTTGTGACTTAGATTAATATAAAACATTCCTAACGGATAATACACGGTAGCACTAAATAAACACATGCACATGAATATTTTAGGAGTAAATTTTTTTCTTTTTTTTTCTTTTAAATCAATAATATTTATCATTTTAAAGATATTGTTTTTGATAATGATGTGAATAAGATTGTTAATATCTTTTATATATGCCTTTTACTGAGCCCTTACATTGCATCCTATTATCAGCTCTAACAATTCTAAATATATTGCTGATATATGGAGCTTGTACATTGCGTTCTGATATCAGTTCAGACAATTTCAAAAGAATTGCTGCTCTTTTTTATTGAGTGTACATTGAGCTCTGATATCGGTCAAGAATATTTTCAAAGCATGAATTATCTTTTTGTTGAATATACATTAAGTTCTGTTATCAATTCAGACTACCCGTCAATTATGACTTGTTAATAATGCATGTATGGTACTTTGCATATTACTATCATTCGGGACTATTCGCAAGTTATGGCTGTTGGTTCTCGACAATTAATATCTCGTGTTTATTTGATGTAGACATGTATTATTAATTATTTTTTTAAAGTTAAAATATGGTATCTTATTATTTAAGAGAAAGACAAGTTCACTCATTTGTTTATCAGTTAGGCATATAATTGTCAACGTGAGATATAATTTTTCAACTTTTGTCCTCGTTTGGAAGCAAAATATGATAAAAAAGATTTTGGTTTCACTCATCGGAAGATTATATATATATATATAAACTAGAAATGTGTTTATATATATATATATATATATATATATATATAAACTAGAAATGTGTTGTTCAATATCCACATATTAAGACTGGTTAACCACATATGTGCCTAATAGAGAAGAGCTGGGTAAAATATACATAGTAAAGTCACCCACATTTGCTTCGAGAGAAGGTCGGGAACCATAAATAAATAAAAATGATTTTCACCAAGCCGGAACTCAAATCACCAATACAAAAGATAATACTTATATACCTATATTTTGTATGTATGACCACAGTTTCTTGTATAAAACTACATTAATTCTTGATATAGCCATAATTACGCAATACACATCTAGTTGTTCAGTTTTTATAACTAATATTCTCAACTAAAGAATTAAAAAGATAATGAATACGACACACTAAATCCTAAATTATTTTTTGTGGTTTAACATTGATTATGAATTTAAATTTGGAGGCAATAACAAATTATTTATGTATTGATTAATAAAATAAACAAGATATTAATCAATGAAATGTATTCTAACCATCACTATAACCATATGTAAACAAAAGTACCAAGTGCGCCATACATTTGCTATAAAATAATCTTGTTGCAAAGCGCACATTATTGGCTATTATTCATCAGTTAATTGATGAATGGCAGAGTGATGTACGCTTGAATTGTGTGTTACATGAACGTATCTACATAATTAATCAAAATTATTGTAGAACACACTTTTTAGACAATGAATGACAAGTTTAATCAATGGACATGATCTCAAAAGCATAGGATGGTTTTTGAACAATTTGCTTTGTTTTTAAAATTCACCTACAATATTGTTCATCGCCTCCATACAACATATTTTTTCACTATTGTTGGGACTAATTAATATTCACAAAGCCTTTGAGAGACTACTTGACCTAAATAATATGATTTTTTCAGATAATGGAAACTTATAGTCAATCCTTATTGTATTAATGACGTGGAAATCATTTACATTGCAAAGAAAGAAGTAATTTTTTTTAAACCAACCATTTATCTATTTGTAATTTGTTATGTCGTTAACGTCTTGTCTGTATCTATGAGCAAGTAATTTTGCACTATCGAATAATGTTGGGGCTATCTTTATATGTTACTATCTTATGTTAGATAATATTTTCGTGTTTATTATGTAGATACATATGTAAATGATCATTCTAACATTCTAAGATACTGTAGGTGTAATAATTAAATATATTTTCTCTGAGAAAATTACTTTTTAAATTTAACAAAAAAATAACTTATTTTCAAAAAGGTTAAATTAAAATATTAAAGTGCTAGATTTCTTAACATTGTTTTAGAATTATTATAGTTGATTAAATCATACGATTTGGATTTCACTGTTGAAGCATGTAGATAATAAAGTTATATTTGGTTTCCGAATCTTTAAAAAAAAATGATTTGATTTTTATAGTACAATTATTTTATTTGGTATAAGTCAAGCTTAAAAAAGAGTGGTTATTCCCACAAATAAAATTTAATCAGATTTTCTACTACCAGGGTTGACATAATGCCAGCTTTTACATTGGCACTAATAGCTTTAACTAGGGGTTTAAGTTTCGTTTGGGTGATTTGGGAGGGACTTTCACTATGTTTTGCATCCTTTAAACAGTTTAACTCTGATTCATTTCATTGATTTAAAATATTCACTTTTCTCATCTCAAGTTATTAAATTTATTTAATCTATGTATTTATTTGAAGAAAAATATGAAACATTTGAAACTCTCTCTTTATATTTTTATCTTAAACTAGTATTAAGGTACATTTTATACCAATAACCCTCTTAATCCCATATTATATATCTCTGTATAGTTGCATTTGTAGCTCTAAGGTTAATTACCACATTTACAAAAGTATGCCACCTATTCCTATCTTGAGCTATCTCTATTCCTACACCCTATCTCTTTCAGGTCCGTTCTAATGTTATCCCCACATCTGCGTCTACGTCTAACCAATGGTCTCTTACCATTGGTTTACCAGTCAATACTCTGAATACGGTTCTAGAATCTCCCATTCGCGCTGCATTTCCTTTACACAGTAATCTGCAAGATTTTACTATCTTAATAACGTATTGTGATGAATACAACGTATATAGCTCCTGATTTTGTAACCTCCTCCATTCTCACTCCTAGGCCCTACTACTTAAAATTATTCGTAAATTACTTTAATGTTAAAAAATACTAATTATGAAATATTGAACTCACTAGGAGTTATAAAAAGTATCTTCAAACTATCTCAGTTTAATCTCAAAGTAAATTTTAAATAATTCAGTAATGGTGGAGAGCTCATTTTATAAATCTTATTTTAGATAATGACGTAATTTGAGTTGAAACATAGGTGTGAGGTAGTTTAATTTAAACAATATTTTTTTAACTTATAGAATGTACTACTATAAGTCCCCCAACAAATAATTCCTAAAAACAATCATTCACAGAAATGATTAAATTAGAAGGAGAGAAAATGCATTTCTTTCTTTTTATCATTGAATCATTCAATCGACCACCATAGGGGGCCAAAGTAAGGATTTTATTATTGTTTCCTTGTTCCCTCCGCTAATTTTATAAGTAACCTTCCGACGTACTCACTACCCCATCAATAAGGTGATCCTTTCTAACCCCCTAGCACACTTCTGACTACCTTCTACTTCAAGTGTGCTATTATCCGCTTAGAGAAAAAAAAAACTCTGATCGATGCCGTCAGCTAACATTTTGTTGAATTTCTATTCCATGTACTTTGGAAAAAATGTGTGCTTCTTTTAAAACGACCCTCGTAAAACTTAAAAACATCCTTCTTCAATCTGTACGTTAACATATATATGAACAAAAACAGATTTAATATGTATATGCTATATATATTATATCTGACATGATATATTTTTATATATATTAGGCCTAACCGTATTATGTGCTTCTAGATAAATAAATAGCAAATAGTGTTTCCCCAAATGTTGATCTCTAACTTCAGAGCATTCATATGAACAAGGGTTAAACCAATATTCCTTTCAACTAAAAGTAGATTTGTTTTCTTAATCGATTTCTAAAGTGACTTTACATTGTATTGTGGGCACGTATCTAAGATTAAATTTTGTGCTTAGGTCAGGGAGGAGGTGGGAACCATTTCTTTTACTAATATATATATATATATATATATATTTATTTATTTCAGTTTAAATATAATTTCTTACATTGGTTTAGGATGTATGAAATGAAAAGGAAATTTTAATTTGTATAAAATATATAATTGGAATTTTGGCGGGAAGAGGTTGGGGTAGGGTAGGGGTATTCCCCGGCCTTATGCTCTTAGGTTACGTTTAAACAATGAGTTGTTCGGGAAAGACTTACTTGAGCCAAATTAGCCTCTTTATCAAATAATAGGTAAATAATAACTTGCACTCCATAATGGAAACAAGTTATAAACTTATTTACAGGCAATACGTTAAAAACTCGCTCGCCAAGATCTAGATGGAAATATTTATATTTATTTCATCCGTTTTCCATTCATTGTCATTGATCAAAATATTTCTGGTTCGCACATTCAGAATTTGATACACAAATAATTAAAGTAGTATTGTGTTATTTTTTAATTATATTTCTATTAAGATCTAATATTAGGTGGTTATATATATATATATATATATGATGCACGTGCATTCAATAACAGTGAACCAACTAAATCATGACCAGTTCTAGAAAACCCGATTTCCCAAAAATCTTTGAAGACGCGGTTCGTGTATCAGTCTCGTTTTTTGTTTAGCGCAAGCGCGTAACATGTTATAAACCATGCAAGCGCGCATATCGTATGAAACTAAGGCCGATTCTACACTAGCGATTAAAATGCGGTGGTTTTGCCGTTACCTTATGCCCCCGAATCAAAGCGTTACTTATTCTAGACTAGCGGTTTAAATGCCGTGGTTGTTACTTCCACTTATGCAGAATGGTTTTAAAATGGACATAGTATCGCGGGACTTATTTTGGTGGAGGAAACTCGCAAAAAAAAACTCATCAAATGAGACGTTGATGGACTCGACCCACATTATAGAACCCTCTCTCAACAGGACCGTTTCATATTATGTTTATGAATCACAGAATGTACCCAGACAAGTTATTTGTCGTACTATATAATGTCTGTGGTTTCATTTGATGAACTATTTGGTTTAGTGAATGAAAATATTTTAAAACGTGATACCATCTTGAGGAAGAGTATTTATTATTCTTTCTGAAAGAATTGTTGTGACAGAGGAACAACTGACTGTTAACGCCTGGTGTAGTGTGATTCGCGTTTCTACCGATAGGCGGTTTTAACGCCACCAAAGGTAGCGGTTAAAACGCTGGTCTAGACAAATTCTTATTTTCTAACTTGATAACAAGGGTTTCATTCAAAGGCTTGGTAGCGTTTTAACCGCTAGTGTAGAATAGGCCTAACACTGTGATAAACTTCTCCCTAACTGTCCAAATATTATTCCCACGGTATTCACATCCACTTCAACCGGGCGAACATGAAGTGAAGGTTCGTGTGAAGGACACGTAGGAGGTCGAGGGTCTTATCTAGAGAATAGGTCTGCCTGGAAGACCCTTTATCTGATCACCAACATGGTAGCGTGTCTTTAACAATTTCAGAAAACTTCCACTCCACCACAAAAATATGTTAAGTACAGGATTGAGTGAAAATAGTCAGAATGGACATGATGAATGTGTGTGTGTGTTGATGGAGGGAAGAAAGGAATATTCAACAAAAAAAATGTATGTCAAAAAGATAACAAAGAACAAAGTATACAAAAACTATGGAGAAAAAAAATGTATCGTTTAGTAATTATTAACAGATAATGATTATGAAACACAAAGTAATCCGGTGATGGTACCAAATTTATTATTAAACCTCATCTTTAAATTCAATAATAATTTTAGTTTTGTTAACTGTCCAAAATATGAACGATGTTAATTTCCTTAGTTTTAGAACCAGTTCAAACAAAATGAAGATGAGACCATGTCATAAAATAAACAAGAATAAACTAGACCAGTTTGTAATCGGTCCCGGCACAGATTTATCTGATTGCCAAACCCTTCCTTCACCTCAGACAAGACGTGTTTTAATCCCAACTTGTGAATGTGTGGAATACCAGGTCTCCAACGTGGTTCGGATTCCACGTTAAACCTTAGGTCCTTCATTTCATCTCACAATCACCCTACTATTACACATTAGCGTAAGTGCGGATAAACCGAACGGGTATTAAGACGCGGTGTTAATAAAAATAATAATTATTATTCAAACATCGTTTACCTTTAATAAACTAACTCAACTTTAAGCTATGTAGCTAAAATATTCATCACAATTTTTTTTAGTGCTAAATAATAAATATTATTAAATGAGGATCTTAGCTATGTTCAGAAAATTGTGACCCCAGATAAAAGTTAAAATTAGAATGTCCTGATGAAAAATTATGTTTTCATAATATGCCCAAAATTAAAACCAAATTAGTTCATATTGAAAAAAACTCCACACACATTAACAAACACAGTCATCTTATTAAATTGTTAATTATGTATTATTATTATTATTATTATTATTATTATTATTTAGCACCGCGTCTTACTACCCGTCCGGGTTATACGCTTTTAAGTACTAATTACGCTATTGGATTAGGAATTGGGAAGATTGAATTAGAGGAGGTGAACCCGCATTTGGGTGGAAGGAGAGTGGAAAACAATTTAGGAAAAATCAACCCCTGTTCACCCGACTGAGATTCGAACCTCTATCTCCCTGTCCTCAGCAGTCAAGCTAAACACAAGCGCGTTAACCAACTACGCCACCGAGGCGGGTGTTAATTATGTAAATAAAAACTTTATAAATATTAATTTATTCTTGTCCGAAAGCTTAGCTCAGCCGATAGCGTGTTTTGCTGCTTAGTTAGGAATCCCAAGATCGATTCCTGTCATGGTCAAAGAATATGTAATTAGTGAAATGTGGGTATGTCCTTTTATAATGGTGAATTAACGGCCGGAGGCTGGAGTTTGTCTGCTATATATTTAATCTAGTTTATAAGACGTGTGCTGATGTAATCAATAGGTTCAGGAAGTCCACATTAAATAATTCATATATAAAAAAATCATTATTTTTAAAATGATATTTTAATTATTATAACTACAGAAAAATATACAAATTACAAGACTTTATTATTAATTGCGATTGCGCAATGTGTTTTTCTCAAATAGTTGCATAGTATGTTAACTAAATATTAATAATGGAGATCAAGTATATAAATAAATACACATCTCTATTTGGTACATTTGGGTTTTAGCTCCCTATTTTAAGAATTCATTATTAATAACACTTGACATATTTTACTATTTTTAAAAGTATTTTAACTTATCAAAATTTTTTTTCCTTTGGAGTTTATAAGCGTAACTTTTTTTTTCATAACAAAGAAAAGACAGAATTTTCAAGTACAGTTTCATATCAAGTCTTTGTTGTGACAAATATGTCAACATCAAAAACTCGTAGGAGCTTTTTTTTTTCGTTTGTTAATAAAACGACAGGCGATACCGTACCTCGCGTGCTTTCCCTTGGGAAGAAATTCCTTAGTATGGTAGAGAGCCCAGGAGCTTGTAATGTACCATTACTGTCCAACAGATGGCAGCAGCGTTGAAGCAAAGTGATACTGCAGTGCGCAGCTGGTGGCGAACCCACTCGTTACCATATTAGCTTCGGGTAAGAAAGCCTTATAGCACTAACAAAGAAACTTACTAAATTAATTGGGTGATTTAGACTAATTTAATAACAAATTTAAAGTCAAAACACTTGGGTGTACAACAGAATAACGCTAAATATTCATTATTCATAAAAAAAACTATTTAATATCCGTTCCAAAAAATATATATAAAATCATCCAAACCTGAGTATAGATATTATTAATTTAAAATATTATGTTAAATTTTCTGGCCACGTTAATTTATATTTGTATTTTAAAGAGAATATGCAAGGTAAACTCAATTTACCCAGAAAGATCCTACTTTGACGGATCACATTGTATTCCAATCTTATAAACTACATCATAGAGGAACCATGCAAGGTATTTTTGCTACAGGATAAACGAAGGGTGCAAATTGCGTTGTTTTTATAATGTCACAAATACGATTATTTATTCCTATCTGGCTACAGGTAGTCTGGTTTCAATACCTCATTAAATAAACGTTCCAACCTATAAAGTATTTTACAAATCCATCTGATGCTAAACTGATTATTAAAATAGTATTACAAGTATAAACTACCATGCTTGATTTTATATAGTATAAAATTCTATTCTATAAATATAACATTTCAATTAATTATTTAAAAGATTATTTATTAAAGTCCAACCAATGTTTTTTCCCGCTCACTTTATTTTTTTTTAAACTTTCCATAAATATGAAGATATTTTCAAAACACAAACAAAAACACTTGTCAATAACATACCAAATAAAACGATAGAAGTCTAACAGCAAAAGAAAATATACAGAATGATTCAAATTTGTTTAATGTTCCACCATGTTATAAGGAACTTATAATTTATGTTACTACCCAACTAATATTACGAGGAATCAAACAAAACACCGTTAGAGTAAAGTATGTTAGGTATTGGAAATATACCTCGTTGTCGTATGTTTCAAATTTTGGAGGCCTTGCCAGGTTTTACCCAAACTTTCCCTAGCTCTAAAGACCTTAATTCAATACTTCAACTAGTCAAATAATGTAATAATATGAGTGTAGCTAGATAAACATTGGGATATAATTTTGAATTAAAACAATACTGTAATATATTAAAATACAGTTGTGTGCTTGATAGATACTAGAAAGTCAAATGTTTGAGAAGTAAAATCTGTTTTTCACATGTCTACTCAAAAATTGGAGATAACTTCTTATGAAATAAGTATGTTTCTTTCTCCCACACCTTCATAGGAACATTGTGAGCTGAAACAAGTGACAAATGATTGTTCTTATCCCCCTTTTCACCAACCCTTTCAATTCTCCCCACTATCCTCCACTCAGTATCTAGCCCCCCTCCCCTTAAACTTTTTATATCCTCTGTTTTTCAATTTCCTTCTTCACACACCACTACCCGAACCCCCCTTTACCCTTATAGCACCGCGGTAGTAATATAAATTCTACTCTTATCTGAGCAGCTATATGGTGTCATATGTTCTCATATGTCCCTTACATCTTCATACCACTCTTCTTCACTTCCTCTATCCTCTACACCCCCTTCAAATCATCCCTCAAACCATCTTACTTTCCTTCGAAATCCCTTTCAAGTCCTACTCGTAACATGCACCACACGTTCAAATCCTATTCTACCCAAAGGGGATATCTCTATATGTGAGTGTGTGTCAAATCAGGATTTGGATCAGATATAAATCATTATTTTATTGCTTTTGAGTTATTTGAGTATTATACAGTTTCCAACCTAGAGTAATACCCACCTATGGTAATGTAATAGGACCTATTGGAGAGATGATTGGGTCCAACCGTATATTGTATTGCATACTGATGGAAGTGTAACATGTCTTCCTCATAAAAAATCATTATCCTTAATTGCTTTTCTTTCCACCACAAACTATTTAAAACCACTTTAAAACTTTGGAAACTATCAAGCTTGATGTTGAAGCTAGGATTCGATTTTGTTATAGCTACGAGCAAAGTACACTGAATGTGGTTTTCTATTATTATTTTAAAATCAAATTCCCGATGGTTTTTTATAACTTCTCATAATGTTAATTATTGTGATTTTTCTACTACTAGTTACTCAATTACCTATCACTACAACATGATTAAGGGCAAATTTAAAATATGTTATGTTATTGAAAATATTAAAAACAAATAGGGCGTCCCAATAAAGTCCACGCGAGAAGAGAGTTTGGAGCCCTAAGAGGTTTATGATTATATATTAGTCGTAATAAATCCGGTTAGTAAAGAGTTTATCATAACAAGTAGTGACAAATTTTCTTTGAACGTTTTTCAGCCCAAGAGTCAGTTAAGGTAATGGAATTCAAAGCAACAGTAGCGTATTCTAACTTAGATCTAACTAGGGCGTAGTACAGACATAAAAAACAGTCAGCTTTCTTAAATGATGAGGTAATAAATTTATAAAGTCCAAGTAATTTTAATGATTGGGAAATTACATGGTCAACATGATAGTGGAAATAAAGTTTGTTATCCTGGAGAACACCAAGATAATTAATATAAAAGGTGCGAACTATGTTTTCTTTGCCCAATTTATAAGTAAAAAAGAAAGAATAAGTTTTCCTAGTAAAATTTATAGATTTGGTCTTAGATTTATTAATAGACATTCCATTTTATAAAGACCATTGTAGAATACCATTTTTATCATTTTGTAACTCTATACAATCTGGAACTGATTTGATAATTTTAAACAATCTTACATCATCAGCAAAGAGTAACTAACTAAACGAGTTCAAATATTTACTAAGGTAATTAATAATAATAATAATTATTATTAAATCTTTATGTGGTCAGCCTACAAGCAAGCTATACCGACAAAGGGGCTGCTACGTGTTGATTAAGATAGTGCTAATATTTATGAATTCAGCGTTTCATGTCGACAGCACAGCTAATCTTTCGACCGTTAGTCACAGTTTTCTAAGCGTGATCAGCTACTCATTTATCCAAGTATCTCTTCAATTGTCCTCACAATGTTGAGTTGACGCCATTACAGAACCATTGCTTGACAGGAAAATTTGGAATCACCAGGGATCAAACGCGGTACCTATGGATCTGTAGCCAGAAACTCTGATCATTAGACCACATGAGCAATCAATAATAATAATAATTTAAAATATTCAGCTTATTTGATTGTGTTAGTAAATTTAAATATATTGACACCAGATTTTTAAAAACTGAGCCAGTGACCTTTGAATTAGCAGGTCAATACCATATCACTAATGTATTGACATCTGCTTCATTTAATGGGTAATACATTACTCATATTAACACAGAGTATGGGTGGATGCGTGAGATTGTCACAATTTTATATGATATCAGAAACACAACCACAATGAGACATGGTCGGCATTTGTATTTACATGTGTATATTATTAAACTTCAAATATATTAACTACTAGCTTAATGCCCGTTCTTCGCACGGGATATCGGAATCGAGTCACGGAGTCTGAGCGAATGGCCGCGTTATACGCTGAGCGTGGCTGGAAAGGTCTCGCCCCCCTCCCTCCCTAAACTCGCTGCCGCCAAACACCGCCCCGGGCCAGGACCTCTCACTCACACATACAGTACCAACACCACAAAATTCAGCAAAATATAAACTACAGACATCTACCGTCTCTTGGATTTTCATATTAAAAGTAATTAAATATTTTAATTAAGTGTCTGTATTCATTTTATCCCCCACCCTTTTGAGGCATCTACGGGGTTAAAAAATAATTGCTATAGTTTTTCGAAGGAATTAGTAGATCAAACTAATCGGATTATTACCCTATAGACGCTTAAAAAGAGTTTATAAAGCAATATTGTTGATTGGGGTAGTCACCCTGATTTGACTCCCTTAATCACAAAACTTTGGAATGAAACATCTCTACTTTTCCTAATTAGCTTATAAGGAACGTGCCAAATTTCAGCCCTCTAGCTTCTTGGGAATTGTGAGAATGAGTGATGAGTGAGTGACTCACTCAGGGTTTTCACTTATTTATATATATATATATATATATATATATGTATATATATAAGAGAAAGGGAGAGATTTGGCCTTTAGAAACTCAAAATTGTATGACCATACCAAGGTAATATCGTCATCCAAACTTATCCTGATAAACCTCCATACAATTCTTAGCTGAACACCCACAATTATTCAGATAAATTTTTAACACTATCCGCCCATTGAAGCCTTAGTATACCAAAGAATTTATTATCTTAAGGTTCCCCTATTAAAATATTGTGTGCGTACCTGTCATCACCCATTATTATAAAATGGTTATCCAACCTCAGTTTTAGCGCCTTGATTATGGTTAAATTATGTTTGGGGATATATACAAGCCATGAAGTTTATTTTAGTGAAAATTGCTCCTTTCTTCTGTTTGTTCAGATTAGTTTATCTCACATACGTCTTGAATACTCTACATAGGCTACTATTATTTAATATATCACGGATAAATACTAATATAGCCTATAATATTCTTATCTGGCGGATAAGTTAAAACCACATCTCATGACCTCCAAATAAAGATTATCCGCCAGATAACTTGTGTTTTTATACATCCGATTTTTATCGGGAGGCTTAAGTAGCCGATAACTTTTATCTGGAATTTATTGCAATGGGCGTTGCCATAGTGACCACTCTAGATTCTGAGTTACTCAACCATATTAAGTTGGGTATATTGATTATAGATATTTATGTGCACTAAACAAATATTGTAAAGTGATCCATACATTTGTGTTTTAAATATTTTAGTCAAGGATTGGATTCAAAAACTAAGCATTATTGAATATTCAACACAATATCATAGAGGGCTAAAAATGAATTATTTGATTTGAGCTCATTTAAAATAAAAAACTGGATCGGAAAATATTTTATAAGCATCAGATTGGATGGGCAAAAAAAATATAAAATTCCATTGGTATTTGACTAGAAATATTTCGTGGCATGAGATTTTATTTGGATTCGATTCGTGTCATTTAGTCAAGATTCCAATCTGATTCGAAATATGAAAAACTTGAATTCGCACAGTCTTTTAAAAATTTTGTATTTATTACATTCTCCCCCTTTAATAAGATAACATCTAGATATATGATTATATCCAAATGAGTTTCATCAGGTTTAAGTTTACCTTTTTATTAGGCCTGTGAACAACAACAGCTCGCCTACGTGTTGTCTAAGCCATCATTATTTGAATGGACAATTGCAACCAATTTGCAAACCTTAAACACTGTATATGGTATGGATAATCGGGTTTAAATTAAATTGTGGAGAATTGTAAATATATTGGTAATATACACTATATGCGCTGAATGTCTCAGCCTAACCATATTATCATTAAAATATATGTATTTTAAAACTATAGCAAAATCACAGTTTATATAACTATATGTGTTATCATTTAGGCCTATTATTCAATATTTACTAATTTTACTGGTTTGATACATAATAAATTGAGATTAACAACTACAAAGGCACCATGTTCAGACCTCGCTCACACCAAATATTATGCTTAGGCTGGTCCTACCAATGTGTACAAAGACAAAATACACACAAACAAAACAATCGAACCATATCCACGTTCTTAGATGTAGCCTTGTAATGTGGTAGCGGTAACAGCATGGTTAATACGCGTGCATGAACCAGTCAAAAAGTACCAACATTGCTTGAGTTTTTGATTATATATTTAACTAACATACAACAATCTGGGAGATATTCTCATTTCATAATACTCTTAAAATTATAAATTGGTTGTTAATTTAAATAATACAGCATGTAGCAGATAATTATTTAAATGCTTTCAATAAACATATCAACAATGTAAATGTTTTCGTTGAATCCAATTTTCTTAATATAAACTCTACTAAAATTATAATGAATTTATGATGTATGTAATAAATCTAATTAAATCATATCTTAAGTAAGGCGCAAGTATTCTTCTATTTAACCTTAATTGGGTTTGATTTTTGTGTAATTAAATCATCAAAAAGATTTTATAAAACGTTTGATTTGATTGAGTTTTATTACTTTAAAATTTTTACTAAAGCAAATAATTTACTAAATCAAACTTTGAATTCATTGTCGTATATATTATTTACGATATTTTAAAATAAAACTTTTTGACTCAATAATATTAAAGTTTGTTAATACTCTCTCAATCAAACCAATCTCCTTTATATCCAGCTAGAGTAATCAGTAGATGTGTGTACAACCCGAACGCGTAATGAGACGCGGTGATTAAACCAGTTATCTAATTTTAAAATAATGACACATTTAATAAAAGCTGTGTTTCTGAATCTAATTATTCTATTTTTTAATTTTGGTTTTTAAGAAAGAGTATTTAATTAAAAATGCCTCATTCAGAGTTATAATATGAATTTTTTAAGCAATGCGCTTTACTACCCGTTTGGTTTATACTCTAAGTACTAATTACACTAATGTTTTAGGGCTAACAAGATGTAATTTAGAAGGAGTGTACTCACATTTGCGTGGAGGGAGAGAGTGAAACTATTTATTAAAACAACCCTTAGTACACCCAACCGGGATTTGAGCCCCAATATATCAGTCATCGGCAGGCAATTACATTGCAAGAATGAGGCCTTAGAGCATGAAGCAATCGAAGTGGGTTGGAATAATGTATTTCAGAATTTTGTTTTGTAAGAAAAGTTTTTTTTTAAACATATTTTTTGTAATCAACATAGATATCATCTAACTAAATTATTAGTACTATATTGTTGGTATTTATACTATATATACAATTTTTAAACACACAAATCTCATGACTTGGCGTCTGAATGAATATTTGAGAGAAGTTTTAGAAACTAATATGAATGTCAAACAGTGTTATTCATAAGAGAATAATACTAGAGGAACTGACAGTTACAGAAAAAGTTATATATGTTTTTACTTTTTTAAATCATAATATAAATAGTATAATATTTATTAGCATTAAGTCACCTTAATGGTCTTGGGCTAAAGCGCTCAACTTAGGACTCGAATACCAGGGGTTCAAACCCAACCCGGATTGAAAAAGATTTCTTGAGCGATACAAATCCATAGCTCAACTTCCTTCGGAGAGGAAATAAAGTCGTCTGTCACTCATCAAGTGTGGCATATATAAGAAGCTTAGAAAGTGTGTACAAATAAGTTTTACGGCCAAATTAATTGGGTGTTTCGCCCTCACTCATAAAAAGTTTATAATGCTGAGATAATCAGTCAATTCATAAAATGCACATTAAATATCACAAACAGACGAAAAAATGAAAATGGTTATTCTGGAAATAGTTATATCACCTTTACGGTGCTAAGATCTACTTCTTAAGAGGGGTGTGTGTGAAACCTTGATTGATAATTCAAATTAAGTAATCTTGTGTTAACAATCTAATAAAGTAGTAGTACCTATTACCGAATTAATAGAACAGAATAGTAATCCGAATTAAATTCCCAATCACACAAGTTACAACAGTTATACTTTTATAATGGATGATTATATCCAACCAAATGAGTGATTTTCATTAATTTATTGAATTGAGAGACATACATCATACATTTTTAATTTATTTGAGGTATTTAACTTACATTTTCAGAACCGACTGATTATACCAGCATAGAACCTTAAACTAAATTTAATCTATAACAACATGCATATCCTGGCAGTTAATTCATCACTGTGAAAGGGTTTGGTCAGATATCGATTTTTCAGCCATGGCTGGGATCGAGCCTGGGACATTTAGCTCAGTAGACAGACACGCTACTGATTGAGTTAAAGTGTCTGACTACGTCAAACTAATCATGCTAACAGTTTTAACATGTATTTACAAACTTCCATCCCAAAGGTAATCGTATGAAAAACCACTTCATATATAAAAAAAAGTCACATACTAAGCATACATTAAACTTTTGCACAATAAATAAGTTGTTGACAATTAGTAAGTAATTGAAACACTTTCTGTGGGACGAGTCTCATCATTTGAAACTAGACTTAATTTAAATATTATCTTTGTTATGGAATAAAATATAGTAATTATAAAATAAGTGTATACGTCATGCCATCAAATAAATATAATTGTATACAAAACTAGACAATTTAAATAGATAAATAACTTAAACCAAACAATATTAAAGTTTTTATAAATAAAAATTGTTAAAATAAAAATTAAATTTAACTGGTTTCATCCCAAAGTCTAAATATTTTTTTAATCATGTAATAGCATACCAAATGAAGTTTAAGAATAAATTCAACAAGCCAACGTTGGAATAATGCATGTTCTCTCTTTGCATCTGGCAATATTATATTTAAGTATAGATTATTTAAAATTAAAGCAATCGTCTTTCCCTTTTCTCAGAATTGGAGAAAACCTTGAACGTGAGGCGGAATAAATAATGTACCAATAGAAATAAAAACAAACTTTTATAAAGAATCAATATAGAGATACAGTGAAAACGAATGGTAAGTTTATGAAAGCTCTAGTAGTCAAACATTCAATTTTTTCTTCACCGCAAGAAAATGTAGAGCTTAAATTGAATTAGATGATATCATTCATCCATAATATAAACACATTTTTGAAAATGTAAAAATATTTGTCTTCTTTTAGAACTTAAAACCTAAGAATTATATATTTATGACGTAAGACTGATTAATTGACCAATACTTTAAGCATCAAATTAGTTTATTGTAATTAATAATACTCTAAATACTTTTTTTTAAGTTATGGACATTTATGTATAATATATGGTAAAATGAATTATTCTACCAATGATGCTGTGATGATATTGAATAGTGCTGCGCTCTGTTACCGGATGGGTTAAACAAACCTCTACGCTTGTTTTCATACATTAAAATTCTAGGTACTTGTGTTAGTCAAAAGAGTAATTTTGACTAATTGGATGGAGATAAAACTCAGTTAAAAACAAGTGAATATTTTGAGGACATGCTAGGCATGGATTGGATAACACAACAGACTAATTAATAATAGTATACACTTTTATAACCAGCATAGATTCTGTTTGAAAATAAGTAGTCCACAAACCTGACGCTACTCTTCGATAGAGACGAGTTGAAGCATTATTGCCGCTGTACAAATTAAACAAGTAGTGGCATATGATACAATACTACCTATTTCGACACATCGTAGCTTGTTATAGTGGCCGAAAAGATATGTCTTCCAGGCAAGCTGACAATTATTATATACTGATATAAAACCAAGATAATATTTTCTTGACTATTGGAACAGTTGGCTTGTTCACTTAAAACATTTAAAATAAATATACCGTTATTAAGAGTTGTCTTCCAGGAAATTGTGATATTTTTACCGTGTTGTTAACAACTCAGCTAGCAAATTCGGTGACCGCATTATCGATGGCGCTAATCTCGCAGCAGACTAGACTTCCGATTACGGGGAGATCGAGGTTCAAATCTCAGTCGGATATAATAAGATTTTTTCCAAAATTATGTTCTACTTTCTCTCCAAGCAAATTAAGTTACAATTCCTATAAATACAACCTTGCTTATCTCTAAAACCATTAGCGTTATAGTATTCAAACAATTATAATAATACTTAGCACCGCGTCTTACTACCCATTCGGGTTATACGCCTTAAGTATTAATTACTCTAATGGACTAGGACTTTGGAAGGTTGAATTAGAGGAAGTGAACCCACATTTGCGTGGAGGGAGAGTGGAAAACCATTTAGGAAAAACCACCCCCAGTTTACCCGACCGAGATTAGAACCTCGATCTCCCCGTCCTCAGTAGTCGAGCTCAACACGACAAGCGCGTTAGCCAACTAAGCCACCGAGCCGGGTTAGTATATAAACGTATATACCGAATGGGTAGTAAGAGGTGGAGCAAAAAAAATCAACTGATTAACAATGGGTAGGTATATAAAAAAACACTATCACTCAAATATTATGTATTATTTAAAAGAAGATGTAGGTAAGGGATAGAATAACTATTAATTACCAAGCGTATAGCCCGAACGGGTATTAAGACGCGGTGCTAAATATTATTATTATTATTATTATTATTATTATTATTAACTACCACATAGGTGGTTGCGTGGTCTATGGTGTTAATTATGCTATAGATTGGATTAACTAAGATGGGTAGATATGGAATTTAAATCCTAATCAGATGTACAGAGTGTGTTTTACACTCTCCTTTTAAAGTCAACTCGGGTACACATATATTCTACCTTGATCATCCTTATATAATTAACGTAATAATTTCTACACGTTTAATCCAACTTTGCAGGAAAAGACAATTAATTTCTCGATAATACATATTTATAAACACATTTTCAAGCTAACCAGCACTATAATGTCAGATTTTATTTAAATATGATTTCATTTGTGTGTATTAGTAGCCTATTAGGCTGATTATGGGTATAGTTATAATTTATTATCAACTTCATAGAATAGATTTACTAAAAAAAAAGTTTATCTTCATATAGTATCACAATTTTATTCTATAAATTACCTGGAACTTTCAATGTTAAGAATACTATCACATCAACATATCCTTAAAAATATATACAAAGACACGTAGGTATATCAAGTTTTGGAATACTTCTGAGAATTGTTTAAAATGTATTATAAAATGTATATAATCAACATCAACCCATTTTTTTTATTAGTTAATACGCTATCACGCTTATGATAGAACTAATACAAGAGAAAAAAAATAAGTCATTGGCTTATAAAACTAATTGATAAGCTTGTAAGACAATCAAGAGAAGAAAATGAAAATGAACTATTCATGTGTGGATTAAAGGAAAGATAGGGGGAAGGGTTGGAGAAGAGTGTTCTTGCTATAGGCATCACTTAGAGTAAGGGTTGATTAACGCACCTCCAAGCAATCATTGTATTAAGAAAAGGGACGCGAGTGAGAGTGTTCTCTAACCCCCACTGGGACGTACCCACAACTCACCCCCAATCTTTTCCTCCCACTTATCTTGCCTCATCTCTTCAGTCAGCTCATGTTGGAGCATTATTAACTGTCGACTACCAGCATGTATCTAATATGAAACGAGTTTCATTTGGCGAAGAAAATGAGAAGGAAAATATCATATTCAAAGACTTAGAAAAATACTCTTAGCGTTTAAAATTTTGTGATGTTTAAAACAGGGAAATTAAAGATTAACAATAGTGTATGACTTATTACTTCTTTAGACAATTTATGAAATTTAAAGTTTTAATTGCTTTATTCTACTTCAATGCTAAAGTGATAGGAATTAATATATTTCCCTGAAATTTTTTACTCAGCAATTTCAAAGAAGCTTTGTAATATAGTTGATTTTTGTGGTTAATTTAATTTAAATCTAGCTATTTTTCACTCCCTAACATTCTTAAACATCAATCTATGTTATATGCAAATATGGTTTTCAAATAAACTTTAATTTAGATAAAATCAATCTAAAATGCTATTGATACAGAAATAATTATTTTGAAGATCAAAATTGCATATTGGTTATATGATGCTACATCGTAAAAAAAGCTATGAAATATGTCCGTGTTTAAGAATGAATTTATTGTCTACTTTTCAACTGAGGCTTGGTTTAGTTATAAGTAGAACAACATTGATTTGATCCAAAATAAGGTCTTAGTTAACATTTTATTTTAAATGTGTTATCTCTGCTACTTATACACTACATGTTAAACTTCAATATATTCAAGATCTATTTATTTGAAATCGTGTTTAGTAAACCAAAGCATAACCACCTTCTATATTAAGTATGGTGGCCGAATCAGACGTCTCCAAACATATATAATATATTTATATAAAGTCTTATTTAATTATGTGGATGAAAATCACTTGTCTGACATCGTATTCTTCAGTCACCAATGTGTGCTTTTTTGTGATTATTTTCTAACTCTACCAATGCCATGGTCGATGAGCCTTCTTTGGTGAATATTCGTGGACAACCATGTATTTATTAATTAGTAACACTTGCATTTCTTTGGGACTTCTCAATAATTTTGGCAATATAGTTTGGTGTTATGTGAATTCTGAGGGTGAGTCACTTTACTGAATTCCTATACAGAATTGAGACAGATTCCTGATACATCTTTGAGAAAGTTTCCTAATCTAGCAAGAAGAATGAACTCTAAACGCTTTTGTTTGTACAAAGGCAATTCAAAATGGCACCCCCAAAATATTCCTACATTTGTTGGTTTTTTAAAGAGCCTATTTGGATGTAATACTTATATATTAAATGTCTGCTTGGCAGAGAGGTAATGTGTCAGGGTGTATACTACTACTACTACTAATATGAAGTAAGTGAATTAGTGTTATTACCTCTTAATTTGTTTATTGAATGTAAGGAACATATTTTATGAAAAATAAATTGACTGTTATAAGGGTTTTGGACAAATATTGGCACTAGTGGTAACTAATTTATAATATCTAGCTCCGTATCGCTACCATAGTGCATAACTAAGACATTTAATGAAATATTGTTGCAATGTAAACAACAAAATGAAAAAACTATGGCGTCAGCCTGCTAGAGAGCTATACCAACCGAGATACCATCATTAGTGGACAGAGAGTGTTTGTTATGTGATAAGCACAACAAACCCTTCAGCCATTAATATCAATTTTATAGATCGGATTTCCTACTTATTTATTCAAGTAGCTCCTCATTGGTCTTCACGATGCTGAGTTGACCCCGTTTCGGACCCGCTGCTTTATAGAACAATATAGAAGCACCGGGGATTAAACCCGACCCATCTGGATCTATAGCCAATAACTATGAGGCGATCAAATAAACAAGAAAACAACTTGAAAATGATAACTATAAATAGGAGACAGCTTGAATATTTGTTTGTATGTTATTTTGGTTTCTAACGAATTTCAGTAGTTTATAAGCATATATCAGGCATGAATGTGTCAAAAATGATCTTATCAAAGCTATAGTAGGTTACATTAATTGAGTTGGACACCTTTTTACGTACAGCATAATGCAGTAAAGAACTAGAAACAGGAAAATTTGGATATTTTCTTATGACAGAGAATCAAAATTCTTGATTTTTGAAACAAACAAGTTTCTTGTAATGGAGCAATATGTAATAATTTATTCATGATCCCTTTATTCTATAATATTTAAATAGGGAGAAAAAGTGTTGACAAAATTCCAGGAAACCCTTGATGGTTATTCAAGACCTGTTGATATTAGCATGTGCAGAAAACTAAAATATGTCGCTACTGGAGAAATATTTTATTCATTTTGACTAAAAGAATGTAATGCTATAAAAACTGTAAAATTACTCGTGCTCCCTTATGCCGCAGGGGTTAACGAAGAATACATATTTTCTTGAACCTTGAAAAATTACTCAAAAGTTTAAATAACGAACATAAATGTATTTATAAACATAGTTATCTATTTACCGCTTTCAAGGTACAAAGCTTGTAGTAATATGTGTAATCACTATTTGTAATTAAATTTTGAGCTCTTACCATCAGTATTAGTATTATAAACGTACAATAGTATAGCATTTAAATATAAAACCCAATCGCATAAAATAATTATAAATATAAAATAAATTTAATATTTTAATTTCTATATACAGTAAAAGCAAATTTTTATAAACATACCGATCCTAAAAATATTACTGCTTATAAGAATGTAACAGTATTGAATTGGTATGACAATACTTATAAGATATATAGATATTTTAAAAATGGCATTGATTACTGAAACTGATATAAAATGGTCAACATTATTTCGTATAATGTGATGAAAACTATTCTGATAATTTTCTCTTCCTGGCCATTCAAAAACTTTATGAATCTACTTCTTTGTGTTTATGCTATTTCAGTTAGGAAAAATAGTCTATTTTTTTACCACCATAAGTTGAATATGGGTAAACAATATTAATAATGAAATTTTATAATCATTGCCTTTTGATTTAAAAAAATGTCTTAGAGTGAAAATTTTCCTCGAATTAAGTCATGATTCTGAGCGTCTACGTTAAACCAAACATGAGATTAACATTTTATTAATAGTTATGCTGAAGATTATTTAAACGTTTGTTTTGGAGTTTACGTGATTTTAATACAAGCAATGCAATATAAAATCCACTTTTTTTCTATCAAGCAGTTTCATTAAACTTGTAAGCAAGCATACAACAATAATGTTATCCACGTGTCAATAAACCTGTCTATCTTCATGTTCACGATCGTATGAATAAAATAACGCACACGATACATCATTCTTGTCGAACCAGTTCATCAGGTAAGGCGATGTTCCTTCAGGATATACCGGTATGAAGTCATTATCGAGGGATCAGTGACCTAACGTGACATAATCAGACTCGATCACGCGTGATGGATTGGAGTATTATAGGCTCGTATAAATGTCTGTCTCACCACAGACTGTTCAATGAAACAAATAAATTGAGGTGTTATTTAACTTGTCGAGGGAAAACTAGCTGTTTAGAAGTAGATTTGTCTGTCTAATAAAAATAAGTTTGTTGAGTAAATGTTGAGTTTGTTTTTTAAACATTATATATTAATGAATCAAATAGCCAAAGCTATTATATTTGTTTTAGTGAAAATTTACTCGCATCTAGATATGATATTCTGAAAAATTGAAAAATGTAGCTGACGATTTCCGCACGTTCATAATAGATTCTGCCTTAAAATAATAGTGAAGAAAGACCCTGGACACGGGACGATTCCTGGATAGCTCAGTGGCTAGAGCATTGGCGTAGTGAGCCAAGGATGCCGGGTTCGATTTCAGTGTCCAAGTGTCAATTTTCAATTTTAAAATTTTTACATATTAATGTTTTTAAGGAATGTTTCATGGCAAATTTCACTTTTCAGATTGTTGTATATCATAAGAGATGTACCCTTCTTTTACCCTTAAATGTAGCAATGTCACTTTGTAAGATTACACTATGGTTCAACATATATGACAGGGCCATAGTGTAACACATCAAGGTACCTTTCAGGGTAAACGCAGTATACATTTTCTTGAGATTCGGAAATCCCATTATTTGAAATATGAAAAAAATACTACGAAAATTTACTAAATGTTTGGAATCGTTTTGAAACCAGGTTGTATACACTAAGGGTATTTGAAAATGTTTAGTATATTGTCAATAAGTTTTAATTTTCTATTTAGCCGAAAATACTGGATCACTTTCATATAAAAGTTATTTTTTGTGTATATTTGATTGGTACAAGCAACGCAAAACCAGAATAGGAATTAAAAGAGTAAGACACATTTAGTAGCAGGATTACCCATTTTGCGTTGTTAAGGTTGAGTTTAAAATCCCGGCCAGATGCACGTCAAGGAGTTTTTCATAAATATATTAATGCATTTTATCCTCTGTTCACACTGATGGGGTTATATCCCCCCCCCCCTAAATTACAAATACATTTCCATCCAACCCCATCACTTAGATTAAGTCATTGATAATATTTGCATTTACGTACAATTAAATCCCAACAATAATTAGTATATAAAATCTTGTTGGACAGAAAAATAAAATATGTTAAACATTCAAGCATTGTAAAATCAAAAGTTGTTACATAGAACTGGGAGATATTTTATTTACAATATATAAACAATAATTAAATTACTTTATTTTTACAACCAAAATTTCATGCATTAAGACAAACATTTCAGCTACACAAGGTTTACAGAAATTTCACTCTATTCTTTTAGAATCAATTTTCCAATCATTAAAACAACAAGACACACACAATGCACACAATTATTGGCATAAACGTACTCTTTCTCGCTATAACCAAATTCTCAACTAATAAAATTGTGAGAAAATATTGTATTAGCATAATATAGTCTGCTCCGGTGAACGCATGGGTAAAGCGCCACATTCACGATAGACTAGACTGATGATTACAGGGTGATAAGGTTTTTATTCGCAGTCGTGCGTAATGGGGGTGGCTTTCCACTCGTCCTCCACAAAAATGAGGGTACAATTCCTATATAATCCAACCCTCCTCATACCTGACATTAGATTAATTATTACACATACGTATAACTTAAACAAACAGGTAGTAAGGCGTGGTACCAAGAAAACAAGAAAAACAATATAAGCCAAATTTCACTCCTTTTTTTTTCTTAGCGTTAAACTCTTAACTATAAAAACTAAGGAATAACATTTCATCGGTACAATATTTACTAAATTCCCCTTCCTTCTTCTTGGAACCAACCTCTCAATTATTAAAACCGTGATATAACATTTAATCAACAAAACCAAATAGATATACAATTCCCATATTTTCTAAACAAGAGCCCAACTATCAAAACAAATTGAATTTAAACTATCACCGTATTATTTGGCGTCACAGCGGCGTCTGAAACATGACGCCAGTGTTTGGATCTCTCTTTTCTACTGTTTTTCTTTGTTAAAAATGGGTGTGGGGGGGGGGGGCGCTTTTTATGTCAGGCTGAGTGATGGAGTATGTATCAATACGAAAAGCTATCCGGCTGATTTCAAAAAGTCTTATTCTTCTTCTCGTCCTTGAACTAGGTTTCTTCTTCCCATCTCTTTTCGAATTCTATCTCTTAGTGATTTTTTCCTCCTTTTGTTCACATTTTGTTCGTTTTTCCTCAGTGAACTTTCTTTGTTGTTGTTGTTGTTGTTGTTGTTGTTGTTGTTGTATTGGATATACTGATAAGTACCCAGTTCGAATTTCTTCATCTATACTTGAGTTTCAGATAGGATCAACTAAGATGCGTTCCATTTTAGTCTGTGAATTTACTTTAGTGTCGATACAGCTTCGTAAATATGAATTTAAAACATGAGAAACATTAAAAGACCAAAATATTGTTTTTAATGCCATTAGATTTCATTATTAATTATTTTAGCTATTAAAATATACAGAAAATACAGCAGGTGTGACAAACTCGTTTAACTATAAAAATCACAATTATCATTGAAAATAATTAGGGAGCTACATGTCAGAATTTTCGAATTTATCATAATCTTTAATGGAAAATTTTCAATATTAAAATCCATACAATAGCAAAAATAAAATTAAAATTAAATGTTAAGTATTATCCTAAATTCTCTTAGAAAAAATATTAAATTTAATATTAGCATCATGTGAGTGGCTTGGATCTCTTATTGAAGTCACGTTCAAAATAGAAGACAAATTCGTATCGGTAAAAAATTTTACTCTCGAGTGATTGGTACTTTTTATGAGCTAAACTACACTTGTGGGCTGATAAATATTGTATATATTTTGTGCGTGAATTTAACTATTCTCATATATGAAATTAACCATTTTTGGAGATCGACCTTTGGTGAGTAATGAGTAAAATTTCGTACAACAACCTCAATTTCTAGATTTCACCAAATAATGACAAATTTCAAACTATCATAATATCAAATGTTGTATTTCTACAACGTTTTAAAGAAAATTGGACCACTATCTATATTTGTTCATCAAAGGCCACACAGAATCACGAATCGGGTCGCATGTGGGCCACTGGTCACAAGTTTGAAATGCATGGACTACTTTATAGTGTTATGTCTATACTAGTAATTTACGTTTTTTAGAAGAGTATTCTCTTTCTTCCAACTATCTAAAGTGTTAAAACAAGTTTTCTCGTATGTATGTATGTACTATAAAGCCAATGGTACCTCAATAAATCATCCCATATCGAACAAGAAGGTTAAAAGTAGGTCACGTCATATATGTGGCGAAGCGTCTGACCCGATACTTTACTCCACGACAGACAGGCGCCTCAAGATACGAACCTGTGGTCTTACTCTATAGATACCTCTTCAGAGATATAATGGGTTTGTTTTGAAGATAAAAATATACTCATCATCATCGGGGCTAAAGTAAAAGAGAATTCATTATTTTTTTTAATGTTTAGTACCGCGTCTTACTACCTGTTTGGGTTGAACGCCTATGTACTGATTACGCCAATGTGTTAAGAGATTATAAAGGTTTTATTTTTAGAAAGTGCACGAGCATTTGTTTAAGTTGTAAACCATTTAGGAAAAACCACCCTAAATGCACTCAAAGGGGATTGAACCCCGATCTTCCTGTCTTCAGCAGTTAAGTCTAACTTGAGTTGTGCGTTAGACCACGCTACCACTGAAGTGGGTGCTTTTATAATATTACAAAAATATATTAGTGTAAACGGGAAATATTTGTTTATAAGTAAAAGTACTAATTGTAAGGCTAGGTGAGATGCTATGCCACAAAAATTACTGTATTAATTGTTATAGCTAATAATTAACCGTGTTCCTCTATTTATTTATATTGAAAAAGGGTGACCTGGCGGTCTAGGGGTAAGGTGTCAGACTTCTATGCTGGCGGCCGGGGTTCAATCCTCGGTCCCGGCAAAGATTTTTCTGATTACATAACCCTTCCTTCACCTCTGACAAGACATCTTGAGAATGTGGGGAATGCCAGGCCTCCACCATGGTTCGGATTCCACGTTAAACTGTAGGTCCTCAATTTCATTTTACAATCATCCTACCATTACACATTAGCGTAAAACCCAAACGGGTAGCAAGACGAGATGCTAATAATAATAATAATAATAATAAATTGAGAAAACTCTTTATAATATCTGAAAGACCAAAAGCTATACAGAATGAGCAAAAAAATAAAAAAATTCTTACATTGATTATTTAAAACATTAAAAATTAATGTTTCAATACTACTAGCAGGTGGCATAACAATTTATACCCCAGAGATCTTTAAGTGTGTTTTACTGTAGTATATTGGTTAAAGTATTTGGAAACCACCACACTTTCAATACTTCCTTAGTACATGTGCTTTCCCCCCAGATGATGAGGGCAGACGATACTAACAAGCTGTTTAATCGAGAGCGCACGTGTATCTGAATTTAAAGAAAACCAATCAAGACCAACTTCAGGTTGTTGGTTCAATACAGAAACAATACATACATGTATATTCGATGGCGTATAGGCCTAGTACTATTTTGACATTTAAACTAGTGGAATAATGTTTTAATTTGGCAACTATGACAAATAACACAACTCTAATACCATCTTTGAACATTTTACTTATATTTCTGACTATACATATTAATTAATTTAATTGGGTAGTTATCTAAAAGAATTTGCAAGAATGCACCCACACTTTCTCTTAAGTAGAAGGGTAACCATTTAGATTGAAAAAAAAACTTAAATGAGATATAACTCTGGTCTCCTTTAAAACTGCCAAACCAGAATTGACCAGAATTATGATCCACTTCCCACTGATGCAGGTTGGAATGCTTATGAAAAAATAGAACAAGAAATAATTTTAAAAAATTGAAAGAGAAATAAAAATTCATTAAATGAGGCACAATATATTAGTTTGGTATCGTAATATGGATGATTGCTATAACTTGTAGTACCAAAACACACACTACAAAAGAATTTGATTTATTTTTCAAAATGTTAAAATGTGATTTTGAAACTAGTTTATTATTTAGATAGGACCTATTTTTTTATCTATATCCTAGACGTTTTTCTTAACATAAATATTTTTTTCCAACAAACCAGCTTGTATGATGTAATCGTTGTGATGGGTAAGGGGGTAGGGGGATATGCCCACGGGATGAAGATAGATGTATCTTATATAGAGTATGTAGTGGAGACCCACTGGTCTATGGCGTGGAAGTAATCTGTGTTTGGTCGACGAAAGGGTGGACGAAAGAGGGGAGGGGGGAGGAAAGGGGCGTCTTGGATTGGGGGATTCACTGTCAGCGGAGGATAAAAAGAGTTTGGCTGTAGGAGCTAAAGTTCCAAGTCAGAAAAAAACCATACTTTGTCGCTGTTCAGCGTTTTGTTTCAAGATAGCGTTTTTTTATATATAAATGTGGTTTTAATATAATACATTTCAATTTGTAGCTTTTAAAACGTTTTGTCTTATTTCATGTTATGATATTTTATTTTTTGGCCGTGAGATATTTGAGAAAATATAAGTATGGTAATTTAAATAACTCGGCTTATAAATATATATATATAATTATATATCCATAGTTACTTTAATTGACGCACATTTCCCGTTTTATTACTATAAGCTACTCGTATATTAAGTAATTACTAATAAGGCTTTTACACTTTAAATAACATGATCACAATCAACTAATGGCATCCACAAGCGAACCTCGGAGATAAAATACATTAAAGTTTTTGTAACTAAATAGTAATGTAGTATAAGGGAGACCAAAAGGGTTTCAAAACACTTCTGAAAAGTTCTGATAAAACAAATGGGGATAATTGATATTCGATACTTATATATATATATATATATATATATATATATTAAATTGCCCTGCCTATACCCCAATTTGATTACGAATGGATATATCTGACTTCTAGAAAAATCTTTCAAGTGTTTTTGCGTCAATTTATACTATCTGCATGCCAGGCCTCCACCTTGGTTAGGATTCCACGTTAAACTGTAGGTCCTTCATTTCATCTCACAATCACCCTACCATTACACATTAGCGTAAGTGCGTATAACCCGAACGGGTAGTAAGACACGGTGCTAATAATAATAATAATATACTATCTGCAGATCTCAATCTTGATATATGTTATCAATACATATAAAAAACACTAATAGTAAGGTAAAATTATATCAAAATTAACCTCAAAAGATTATATATTTTCTAGAAAGTCCTCAAAATAACTAATCGTAAGGAAATCAAGACATAGGTTCTAGCTAAATTCAAAATTAAAGTTTCAAAGTTGTAAGAACATTTTAATGTATCCAGATTTTAAATTGAACTATCATTTGAAATAATGAAGGAATTAGTTAGATTTGCCGTCATTATGAGGGGCTTATAATTGTTATGGTGAATAAAGAAGAGCTAATATATATTTGATTATATCGACTGGACTGTGAATAATCCGAGCACCATCTATAAAATAAATTAGAAAAGAGAAAAGTAGATGAGTACATTACAATTTCATTTGAGGAATAAAGTTTGATTTTCAAAAATATATATATTAAAAAATTTCGACTAGGCAAGGAAATATTATATGCTCTATCAATAAGCTACTCAAGTTAATCACATCCTCGTTGATTCGTGTTTGGTTTTTGTTCTCCCAATAGCTCGGGGGTAAAACTTTCACACATTAATCCAAAAGTCCCAGATTCGATTCACATAAGCATGTGGCATTGTATATATACACATTTGTGAATTGCTTATAGCCCATATACATTTTTTAAATTTAATTATGTTTACTGAGTGAACCTTCAGAAAAGGCAGATAATTTTATTACATGATTTATAAATACATTTGCTAAATAACCAATAAAATCCTTGGTTTATTAATCGAGCTAGCCATTTTCTTAGCGTGTAATTATTTAATTATGTTTATCCTGAATTACTTATTAAGAGAGTTTAGTAATCAAATTTAAATTTAATTTTAAATTAATCAGTTTCAAGTTATAATGAAGCCTAGTTGTTAGTACCTACCATCTATCTATTGTTTATAATACCTAGTTTCAAATAGTAGTCAAATTTGTGTTCTCGAGTTATTTGTACCAGGCGGAACATTATGTTGGCAACAATAGTCAACTAGCGTCAAGTTTGGTAACTAAAGTCCGTAGTGCTTTACAAATGTCTGCTATTGTGTTGTTACAGTTTATGAACTTTGTTGCCATGAAGAGGAAAACTAATTCTTAGTATTATTCTAACTTTACAGGTACAATATATACCCAAACGTTCCTGGGAAACTCTTCAACTGGTATATGCTTGAGTGACCAATGAGGATTGAAAAGTTTAGAGTTTAATTGTTTTATGGTCAAACCTATGGGATTGTAGTGGACTAACGAGTAAAACATGAAAATAGCTTGTCGGACGCTTTGGATAAGTACGGATGTTAAAGATTAATATATTTTACCTATTATTATTATTATTATTATTATTATTATTATTATTAGCACCACGTCTTGCTACCCGTTCGGGTTATACGCACTTACGCTAATGTGTAATGGAAGGGTGATTGTGAGATGAAATGAAGGACCTACAGTTTAACGTGGAATCCGAACCACGGTGGAGGCCTGGCATTCCTCACATTCACAAGATGTCTTCTCAGAGGTGAAGGAAGGGTTTGGTAATCAGATAAATCTTTGCCGTTTTACCTATTAAATTTAGAGTATTTTATAACTAAAAGTCTAGGGGGTAAGGTGTCAGACTTCTATGCTGGCGGCCGGGGTTCAATCCTCGGTCCCGGCACAGATTTATCTGATTACCAAACCCTTCCTTCACCTCTGACAAGACATCTTGTGAATGTGAGGAATGCCAGGCCTCCACCGTGGTTCGGATTCCACGTTAAACTGTAGGTCCTCCNCCACGTTAAACTGTAGGTCCTCCATTTCATCTCACAATCACCCTACCATTACACATTAGCGTAAGTGCGTATAACCCGAACGGGTAGTAAGACGCGGTGCTAATAATAATAATAATAATAATATAACTAAAACACATCTTTAAATACAGAATATTATTACAATAAACACAGATAGATTGATACTTCATCTAACTAATATACCTCGTCTGATAGAAAAAACTGAATTAACAAAAGATAAAAAAATATGGAGTTTTTTTTAACTGATTGTACTCAATTATGAAATATGATGAAACTGCAATATTAGAGAGTTTTAACTACCCATTGATTAATGTTTTGGAAATTCTCGTTGATTTGGGTCTTAATTTATATACCAATTTTCATTACAAATATATTTTTTTTACAACCAACATTGATAATAATTTATTTTATTTAAATTTAAATTTTATAGGTATTGATATTTTCTACCAAAATAGAAAGATCGAATATCACATGAATTGACGTATAAATAAGTGAAAGTAGATCAATAAAGTGTTGTCAGACTAGCTTTGCTCGTTGTGGGCTCCGCTCCGATATCCCCAATGAGTTCTTTGCAAGGGGATGTAAACTGATGTAATTCCAGAGCCGTTTTTTGTTAGGTCTTAACGTTTAGCCACATGAGACCTCCAATGAAAGATCCGCACCGACTTTAAAGTCACTCCACCATTTTGATTTTTTCGGGGGTTAAACTTTTTTTTTTAACTTTTTGGAATGTTACCGTCGATTACAGGATAGAAGCTATAAGTTTGCCAAATTTCAAGCGTCTAACTTATCTATAAGTGGGTAAACAATGTCAGTGAGTGAGTCAGCCCTGTAGTTTTATATTAATAAAAATAAGGCCCTTATTCAAAGAAGTGTACTGTACATTTGTTATCAATAAATAAGTTTTACCTATGAATTTAAACTTTTTAATCATCCTGAATATTAATAAAATGGAGTTTGTAATTCTCTCATGATAATTTATCGATGTCTACCCCATGCAGGGACCTGAAATTTTAAAATTAGTAGCATCTGTGTACAAGCAATCATGTACACCTCGAATCTGGAATTTTCTTAATTTTTATCAGTTTAATTTTAATTTATCAAAAAGTGGGTGTGAAGAAACAAAATGAACATATTATTTTATCTGTTTGAAGCAAACAAAAGCCGCTACCCAGGGTAGTCACTCAATGCATTGCCTTGTTACTCTGATTGGTATTGATATTTTCAAATACACGGCGTTCGGAAACTCAACGCCCAAACTCCACGTATAGTTTGTTTGAATCAAAAGTACTATAAAATACACTTTCATCCGGAAGACTATGCTAATACCATTTAATTGTGTTTTAAGTGTCGGCTTAAAACGCTGGGAGAGCAAAACTGTACGAGTGTGCGTGTATAACAAGTTAAATAGGATTTAGGTGCATGGCACTACACATGTAATAATGGCAAGCACTTGTTATGTATGACCGTTAATGATGACTCTCAGAACGTATTCCCATTTCTAGATGTACTGGTGTGTTGTTTACTAATAATTGTGGTATGTTCTGCTGCCATGATCAATGATGTCGAGGTGTGCAGTATCATGCGCCTAGCTTGCATGCAACCTGTTGTACACGCATGCTTGTACAGCTTTGTTTTCCTGGAGATGTAGGCCAAAACTTTAAGCATAATTTAATGGCATTGGCATAGTTTTCCGGATGTAAATGTATAAAGATTCTGTATTACTTTTGGTTCAGACAAACTCTATGTGGGGTTTGAGAGTTGAGTTACCAAACACTCTATATAAGCATACCTATCTTATTTATAAGCATATTTGTAACTTTTATTTCAATCTTTTAGAGGCATTAATAGGAGCTACATGCGCATCCTCTCTCTACTTGTTAGAATGTTGATACTCTAGAATGAGAGATCAATAGATGCAATATTTGTTCAAATTTCAACTTTTATCAATGTTTTCAAGTTCAAACAAAATAAAAAGTCTAACTTTGGGGACAGACAAATCATCTTGAGAGTTCCTGAATAGTATTGGCTTGACGGTTTTCCACCATCGTTTCAAATAAAGTAAAAGTTTACATAAAATGGTTCTTTAACAATCCTATTTTATTATAGTAGAAGACGAGGCTTTTTCCTAAAGTAGGAAGGGGGAGGAGAAAAGGTAACAAGAAAATGGGTTATGCTGACGGCACTTTAAGAAGATGGCAGGCGCTTGCAACTCATGCGAAAAAAAGACGGAGAGAAAGAAAGGTAAATACGTAAAGAAATAAAGAATACGAAACCGCTTTCTAGTCATGTCACATCTTTCGAACTCTAGTTACAAAATGTTAAGCAAATTTTTATTTCATTTTGCCTTATATTATAACGCCTCACTATATTCAGTAGGTATGCGCTAGAAAGTAATAGAGATTTAGTAATATTTATTTAAAATTTAATTGTCCACCATATTTTTTATTGAAAATATTTTCCATTTCAACTTAAAACATTAAATGTATGGGTTTTTTCTGTGGTTTCTAGCACAGTACACTAAAGGTTTACACTATAAGCATTTTAGTTTATATATTATTTAAATTTAAAAATGACACCTGGACACGAGAATCGAACCTGGGAACTTTGGGTTCAATTCTCGTGTTCTGGTGTCATTTTTATATGTAAATAATATGTATTTATATGCATTTATAACCGTATTTAACAATTAATATTATAGATTGATTATTTAATTAATAATTTTAGTTTACGCTAAAGGGTTAAAAAGAATTAAGGGAGGATTAAGATTATATTTACCCATATTTTCGTTGAGGGAGTGTAGATATAGTTATTTTGAAATTAAAATCATCAGTACACTCAACCGAGATTAGAACCTAAACTCTCCTTTTAACAAAAAAAAAACAGACTTAATGAGCCTGACGTTGATTCAGAATGCACACATTTATTTAGTATTAAGTTTTTGTGACGTATTTTTAATTCTTGATAATCTTAGCTATAACATGGAGGAAAAATAAAATTATAACATTCTGATTGTAAAGATAACTATTCACTATTAAAAAATATTGGGACTGTTCTATGAATAATTTTTTCATCAAGAAAACAGCTAGGCCTATTTAAAATAATCAAAGTTTTATTTATTTTTTATAGAGCTAAGTGTTTGTACAAAATAATTTATTTTATTTATAATTTATTTTCATGGCAGCTATAACTGTTAACTGTAAATTATATATACCAAAGTCCAAAACTTCATATCAGTCAATAAGCACTTCTGGCTACTGATATAAAGATGCTGGGCTATATTCCTAAAAGCGTAGAAAATGTATCAATATAAAACTAGGTTGGTTCCTTCTATACCAGTTGTGAACTTGTTGTTGACGACCTAGATGTGTTTCTCCTCCTAGAAACTATTTTTAACGAGTATAAAATAGACTAGAGATTAAACATATTAACTATATATATATTTATTTATCTGTGGCACTTTCTAAACCGACTGATTATATCAGCACATCACGACAATTTCTATGAATGAGAAAGTTAAGCCCACCAATTTTGATGGTAAATATATCTTTACATACATTTCAGGAATCTTTTACATGACACAATCGACATATGACCAAAGGCTTTTACTTCCTATCCAAAGGAAATATTGCTACGGATCTCTATATCACTCAAGAAAAATCCGTTGGTCCCAAATGGGTCTAAACCCATGAACATCGAGTCCTGATGCGAGAAATTTACCCCAAGACCACTGAGGTTGACAACTTTATAAAAATATGTCTTATATCACATCATAATCGTGTTAAAGTCAGAAAACTTGGAAACTAGAGTTTTAATTCATAGTTATTGATTTCTCTAACACATTAAAATAAGGAATATCAACTATCATTTAATAATTTAAAGATTTACAAATAGGTATCTTAACAACCCATAACCGATAATATTTTTTATTTATTTTAAGACATTTTGTTTATTAAGTCTTATCTACAGTGGAAGGAACTTTTATTCGTAAATAAGAATGTAAGTCTGAGCTGTAGTTTTATATTAACTTTTTTATTTTTCTGGAAAAAAAATTCAACCATGAAAGCACATAATTGCATGTCGAATAAGTACTTTTATAATATTTAAAACTATTAAAGTAAACTATAACTATGAGTGTTAGAATTATTATTTCCGGCTACACCGTCTCACTAGTCATTGGGTCTACACGCATATATAATGCTTATACTTATTTAATAGGAATGAGGTAAGTTGAGTTTTTAGAAATAGTATAGACATTTACATGAAGGTAGTGTGAAAAGCCGTTTAAAACTCTCACAACACCCAAATGGTATTTGAACTTATTTATTCCTGGCATTAACAGTCCCATCAGTCTATCACGAGAGCGTTGCCTAAAGTTATTCGTTCACCAAATCGGGCAAGCATAATTATGTTGGTCTTTTTATTATTAATCTTTAGTAAAACGATTATTTCGATCAGTAATTTGTTGACATCTCGCATTCTATCAAGAAATGTAAAACTCGGAAGAGATATATGTGTATATATATATGTATATATATGTGTGTATATATACATATATACACCAAGTGTTTTATATGGGTATGAAACGTGGTCACTTAACTTAGGCTCATATTCTGAAAATTGAAAAAATGACACCTTGATACAAGAATCAAACCCGGGACCTTCGGCTTAGTACGCCAATGCTCTTACCACTGAGCTATCCAGGTTTCGTCCCGTACCCATGGTCACTCTTCACTCATAGTTTAAGGCAGATGGTGCGATCCTCATTAAAATGCATAAATGATAGCTTTGGCTATTTGATTCATAACTTAGGATCCTTTCATCCGTTCCAATTTTGTGATCGGCCGGGAAACAGTCGGCCAGCGAACGGGTAGCTGTCGGATTGAACCTAAGCTGCTGTCCGTTGTCGGCCGGGCGCAACAGGGCAGTCAGTCGCTAATTGTTTTAAATGGGCATGTTTACACAGGCCGAAATTTAGTCGTGCAACATCCTGTTACCCGCCTCGGTGGCGTAGTTGGCTAACGCGCTTGTCGTGTTGAGCTCGGCTGCTGAGGACGGGGAGATCGAGGTTCGAATCTCGTTCGGGTGAACTGGGGGTGGTTTTACCTAAAGGGTTTTCCACTCTCCCTCCACGCAAATGTGGGTTCACTTCCTCTAATACAACCTTCCCAATTCCTAATTCATTAGAGTAATTAGTACTTAAAGCGTACAACCCAAACGGGTAGTAAGACGCGGTGCTATATATATATAACATCCTGTTGAGCGAACACACGTGCGGTGTAGTTGGCAGTCAAGTTGCATATGGAAATGAATTATATTTATGTAGATACTGAATTATTGATTTTTCTGATTGAATCACTGCCTGTGCTGTGTGACAAAACTTTAGAAAGCTATAAAGACAGGAACAAGACCCAAAAAAAAAGCGTGGAGAGAAATTGGTGTACATATTAAAGAAATTATTCAGTCTTATTTACCCAGAAAATTTAATTTATCAAGGGATTTTATTATTAGGTTTTGAAAATAAGAACCTGCTTGAGGATAATGAGATAAGTTAAAAGCACTAGCTTTTATTAAAATGCTGGCCTTCCGGCAAGAATCGGGTTAAAATCGGATAATTACCTTTGCTTAATTGTCGGACGATTTTCTGTTGGCTGATATCGGCCGACTGAAAATCTGAACGTGTGAAAAAAGCCTTACACGACGAAAACAAATTTAGGGAGATAAAAAAAAAGGGTGCTTAGGAAGATATTTGGTCCAAAAAAGGGATGAGGTTACTGGGGAGTGGAGAAGGTTACATTATGATGAGTTACATTCCCTGTGCTTGATACAAGATATTGTTAAGGTAGTAAAATCTCACAGATTAAGGTGAACAGGACATGAAGCACGAATGGAAAAATCTAGATCATAATCAGGGTATTAACTGGTAAACCCAATGGGAAGACGTATACGAAGATGGAAGGATAACATTAGAATGGACATAAAATAAATATATAGGCAATAATGAGATGAACTAGATATAACAAGCTCAATATAGGGATGGGTTGTAATGAGATGGACTGGATAGAACTAGCTCAAGATAGGGACGGGGTGTAATGAGGTGGACTGGATATAACTATCTCAAGACAGGGCTAGGGTGTAATAAGGTCGAATGGATAGAACTAGTTCAAGATAGGGACAGGGTGTAATGATGTGGACTGGATATAACTATCTCAAGATAGGGACAGGGTGTAATAAGGTCGAATGGATAGAACTAGTTCAAGATAGGGACTAGGTGTAATGATGTGGACTGGATATAACTAACTCAAATTAGGGTTAGGGAGTAATGAAGAGTCTAGATAGAGGGCTAACTCAAGATAGAGATAGGGTGTAATGAAGAGTCTAGATAGAGAGCTAACTCAAGATAGAACTAGGGTGTAATGAGGTGGATGGAATAAGACTAGCTTAAGATAAGGATAAGGTGTAATGAGGGGGACTGAATAAAACTAGCACACGATAGGGATATGTGTCATACTTTTGTAAATGTGGCAATGCGCTTTCGTATTCCTAATGCCATAGAGTAAAACAATTAATAAAAAATGAAATCCAAGAGAAATAAATAAGTTGTACATTATAGGTTAGGTTTACCCACATTGGTGTTATAGAAAGTATATCGAAACCCATACCCAGTCGGATATCTAGGCCAAACATTTTATTAACAGCGACAAAGGGCAATACATGTCTAGTGCCAAATTTCTGAATAGATTGTGCTTCTTTAACATGTTTAAATGGGAAAACAGATTCTGTATACCAATATAAATAATAATAATAATAATTATTATTATTATTTAGCACCGCGTCCTACTACCCGTTCGGGTTATACGCTTTAAGGACTAGCTACGCTAATGGATTAGGAATAGGGAAGGTTTAATTAAAGGAACTGAACCCGCATTTGCGTGGAGGGAGAGTGTATGACCATTTAGGGACGCCCCCCCCAGTTCACACGACCGATATTCGAACCTCGATCTCCCCGTCCTCAGCAGTCAAGATCAACACGACTAGCGCGTTAGCCAACTACGCCACCGAGGCGGGTGATAAATAATTAAAGACCATAGATTAAAATATTTAAATTTCGAGCACATCAAATTTGACGTTTCTAAAAACTTCCATGGTAAAGAATACTTAAATGAACATATATATATTATTTATATTAACATTCAAAATGTGATTTCATAAACTTTTATTACTATTACTATTATTATTATTAATCAAACAAACATTTTTTTTTATGTGATATGTACAAAAATTAGCTCGGCTACTATTTAAGAAAACTAAACACAGAAAAAATGAAAGATTTAAAAAAAGCGTGTTTGTATTATAAGCCGATTCTATAAGCTGATTATCCAACTAAACTATTTAAGATTCACAAATGGAAAATTATATATTGAAAAATATATGAAGCATAATTTCTAAAAACCATGTTTCACTTATTTTTTAATCAGATTTATATATTTTTTAAAGTAAATAATATGAAGGAAATCTTTAATTATATAAAGTTGCGCTGTTATTTAAAAAAAAAGTTATCAAAATACTTTCAGAACCGTTTTATATGATATTACAACTCAAAAATAAAATAATCCCAAAGGCCTTGCTAAAGCTTTGTATTAAATTACTCTCAAAAACGAAAATGAACCCAAAAGTTCAGTGAAGAATAGTAGGATTCTGAGTAATCCCATTCCACAATGATAGCACAACCTACTTTTCTACTTTACTTCCGTATTTTTATACACATTGCTGATGAAAACATACGTATCTGACTGGGGAAAATACAATTTGATAATCCAAAATTCATTAAAACTCCACGGGTCATATTTTCATATATATACAAGTACAGACGCAGGGAAAGAGGTAGGACAAAATTGATTAAAAATCACAGTAGTTTTTCCTCTTATGTGACGACAAAGTGGAATTACATGTATGTTTTTGTTCCCGAGGTTTTTATACCATAAAACTTCAACTGTGTTCAACTTTCTCCTTTTAGGACATTATAAAATGTAATTTTAGAATGGTAACTTTTTGATTGAGTTATATAAAAGTTTTCTATCCGTTTCATTGCCACAGGGCCTATGAATGAAACATGGAATTCAAAAGAAAAATGTAATCACATCTGTGAATTTAGTCTCCAGATTTACCATTTCTATGAATATAGGGCTCTTGAATAGTTTCTGAGGTAGGGGGTTCGTTTGTTTGGCTTTAGGGTCTAAGTATACCCAACAATCTGAAGTATTTAACATTACGTTTCAACAAACAAATGAGTATTGAATTTGTTTGAGTTAATAAATTTTCAATCAAATAATCTATTGAGAGAGATAACGTGTGTGTTTTAAAATAATTTTCTAGAATGTAATGTTTGTTTTCATAATTATAATAACATATGTTTTATAATTATAATAGAACTTTAAGAAACCATATCAATTTAGAGCTGAAATATAATATAAAATAAAAACATTAAGTTATTATAGAAGATATTACAACATATTTAAACATTAACATAATAGGATTTCCTCTTGTGGTTGCATTATCTAAAGTCAATTATCTTAAATTTTACTTTTTGCAAGAAAGAATTCGATGATCTTAAGCATGTAAGCACAGAAGACTCAATTTACAGTAATGGAGGGGAGGGAAAGCGCGGATAATAGAAATCACGGCTAGTACAAATAGTCTACATATGTTTACCAACTCCAAAATCTTCTGCCCTTTGTTTATACTTATTTACATAAAAAGAGATTTTCCACACTGGTAAATATTAAAAGGAAGAAACGAAATCGACTTCTGCATTCAAATAGCATTAAGTAATATAATTGAAATAATAAAAGACACATTAGTGAAGATTATTTGACAGCAGAGAGAGGTCCCATTAAATCCATATAAGTAGATAATTTCTCTATTTTAAATTTTGTTATTATAATAAGTAAATAAAGCCACTATATTAAATTTTAATGGTTAATATGTTAGTAAGAAATGGGGAGGGGTGGGGGGCTGCTAAAATATTTTAGTATATTTAGGGGGCCGCGAATAATAAAAGATTAAGCACCACTGATCTATCACGCTCCTCACACAGCAAACTAGATTGTCAATTACATGGAGACCGAGGTTCGAAAACAAGTGAGGTGTATTATTATTAGTACCACGTCTTACTACCTGATCTTGTTATACGCACTTAACGCTAACGAGTAATGGTAAGGTGATTTCGAGATGAAATGGAGCACCTACAATTTAACGCGAGATCCGAACCACGGTGGAGGCCTGGCATTCCCCACATTCACAAGTTGTGATTAATACAAGTCTTGTCAGAAGTGAAGGAAGGGATTGGCAATCAGATAAATCCGTGCTGGGACCGAGGATTGAATCTCAGACCCTCAGCACAAAAGTTTGAAACCTTTCCGCTAAACCGCCAGTTCACCAGGGTGGTTTTACCAAAACTGATTTCCATCCTCCCTCCACGTAAATTAGGGTACAATTCATATAAATATAACAGATTTCGTGATTTCCACATCTAGTTGCGATTATTTTTGCACGAAATTTTGTTATAGGTAGGTACCAGCAAGAGCTACAATTTAAGCCCCGAAACAAGTTCCTGCAACAATAACAACTCCAGTATAATTGAATGTCAAAAAATGACAATTTTTCACGATTTTGATTTTTTATTGACTAAAGTTGTAAACCGATTTCAATCGACAAGGGCTTTTTTTTTCAAGCGCTATCATGGGCTAATTTTTGTTTTTCGTAAAAAAAAAAATGACAACTTATGAGTGAAAATACCAGTTTTCGGCACTTTTATGAATTCTTTAACGTTAAAGCTACAAACCGATTTAATCCAAATTAATTTCTACGATTTTTCTCCTAATTATCACGTTTAGAAAGGGGATTATTAATTTATTTAAAGATAAAAACTCTTACCTGAACTATGTGAATAGACTAAAGGGACGCAAGACGCAAGGAAAAAATATCTAAAATAATATATTTATTTAATATTTATTTAACATTTATATGCAAAAATTGATAACGAATAAGCGGTTTGAATTTTCAATGTGATCACGTGAAATAATTTCTGTTTTCTCGCAATCTCCTCAATTCCACATTCCAATCACGTACTGTAGCTCTAAGTTGTGGTGAACTACGCAGTTGCTTGAGAGCAAGAGAGAGAGAGAGAAGGTTTGAAGATAATGATTTAAAGGAGGGCAAGAAGGGAAGGTTCAGTAGCGTGCACAACTTGAAAAGCCCTACACCTCTCCAAGGTAATCAATATTGAAACAGCCTCAAGGGTGTGTTAGGAGACTAGAAATAATTGAAGGATTTATCCTGGAAAATCGTTGAGAAAAACTGGTTTTTGTTGGTAAATAATAAGTATTTGGTACATAATAAGTATTTGGTACATAATAAAGATTTGATAGTAAAGTATCCTAAATAATACCATAAAAAGCCAATATATTTTTATTGTTATTATTTAGCACCGTGTCTTAATACCCGTTCGGATTGTATGCTTGACAATCTATTTAAATATATATTTCATCATGCTGCACAAATTTATCAGAATAATTTAAGATCATCCTGACTTAATATCTTACAAAACTATAACTACTATCTAAAAAAAGAAGCTCACTTATATGTCATTTTTAAGAAAAAATGTTATGCTACTTGGGTAATTTTTTTAATATTAATTTATTTTCTATTTATCTAAAGACTGAATAAAAAAGTAAATAAAAATAGCACTGCATGCCCTAATAAGAAAAATATTTTCGCAAACGAAAAATAAGTTTTAGGTATAGTAATTAAAAGAACATGGAATAGTAATGAAATTGAAAACCTAATATTCGGTTCCCGCTTCTTTAGTTCTCGTCATTTTTATTTCATTTTTTGAGTTAAATCACGGACGGGCCAACATTTCAGGAATTCGTGTTTCTGTTTCGTGTTTCGTGTTTATGTAAAGCAAAATAATTTAAAAAACTTAACCAAACAATTTAAGCCACAGGTTAAATAACGTGAATATTTTCAATACAAGTTTATATATCTATTAATTTATATTATTTTGAAAAAAGTATTTTTGGGGTTTTACATAAATAATATCATATACTAATATTAAATATTTTCTAGACATTTGATGGGGGAGGGCCCCCAATTCTATAGAATATTTTTTTTATAACTGCTCCTAGACAAATAACGTTTCGTCACCATTTAATAAGAATATTAACAAGTTGCTTTTCCCGTCGTACTGGGTCTTGTTTTAGCATCTAGCAGGCCTGGACTGGACATCTGTGAATGGGGAGATCGGGCTTTGAATCCCAGTCAACTGTACTGAGAATTGTTTTTCGTAAATAGTATTCCTCGCATATGTTTGTACACTTCCTGTAAATTCCAACTTTTTCACCTCTTGTATATTAAAATATCTAGTAGAGAAGTAGACTATAGCCCTAATTGAAGTAAGATTTAATACTAAAATAATATTTAAAATAAAATGAGCTACAATTTTTGTCTGTGTCCAGTTGATAGACCCTAAGAACTTATAAACTCATAAACAATTATGCAGCACGTAATAGAAGGAAAGGTTGAAGGAAATAGGATTTTATAAAGGAAGAGGATTCAAATATTGTATGACATGAAGGAAAGAAGAAAATTTTGGGAACTGAAAAGGTGGTAGAAGACGGGGTACATTGGTGGTCTAAGATTATTGGCAAAAGGATTGGACCTGTCGTGAGACAGAACACCCAATCATAATTTATTATTAAAATTGTCACTCATAAATAATGCATGCATATATTTATTATATATAAAAGGATCCCATCTAAATACATTTAATTCTTACTTATTTATGCGTACATATTATTATAGTGAATTTAGATGTAATACCAGTTATTATTATTATTAGCACCGCGTCTTGCTACCCGTTCGGGTTATACGCACTTACGCTAATGTGTAATGGTAGGGTGATTGTGAGATGAAGTGAAGGACCTACAGTTTAACGTGGAATCCGAACCACGGTATAGACCTGGCATTCCTCACGTTCACAAGATATCTTGTCAGAGGTGAAGGAAGGGTTTGGTAATCAGGTAAATCTTTGCTGGGACCGGGGATTGAACCCCTGCCACCAGCATAGAAGTCTGACACCTTACCCCTAGACCACCAGGTCACCCAATACCAGTTGCAATATTATTTAAATAAATACTAGCTCGAATGAATCTCTAGTTAAATTCAACTCAATAGGAATTCAAATATGATCTTTGACAAAAGTCTGTCTTCCATGAATACCAACCGTTGAGGAAACCAAAAATCAATTATGCTGTTCACGCGGTGCGGAAATGAAAGGAGACATTTGAAAGAGTTTGGAGGGGAAGAGATGGAGGGTTCGCGATAGTCGAGTAGTTGGGTCTGAAGTAGGGAGTGGAGGTTTGCCGATGTTGAAGGAGAAGATGACATGAACGTAGGGGAGCAGAGGGTAAAGTTAGTGCAGACAAAGTGAGAACAAACTCAGTTTCCAATCAGCTATAGGCGCCTTTCGCAAGTGCTTTAACCACAGAATGCTTTGGTCAAAGGCCTAGAGGGAAAATGAGCTAAGTCCTTATTCATGAATAATCGTAGTCATTAAACGTAGCCATGAAAATTAAAAACATTAACTATGTAATTTCCAGTGCTTACCTGTTATAGGTCGCGTGACTTCTGCGAGCGCTATAATAAAGGAAATTAAAATTGAAATTAAATATATATATATATATAATATGGTTTTGTCTATTTATAATATAACTGGACTTATAATATTTCACCCTCTTTAATTTAATACAATTTTGATAATATAATGTAGTTTTAAGAAAATATTACTTTAAATGTTAATATTGGGAAATATCTTCCTTCATGTATTTTAACATACTTTGTATTAGTTTTATTAAATAATATCACTTACAAAATTATCTTAAATGAAACGACGAGTCCTTTGCAGTTAAAGTTAGTTGAGAGAAAAAATATACCCAATTTCCACACCACAGGACAGCAGTACCAGACTTGAAACGACAACAAACAAATACACACACGCGCGCACTGAAATGAACACACATTCACATATGAGTGATTATACGAAATGTTAGAAGGCTTTATTGACAAAGTAAATAATATTTGAAGAGTACATGGGGAAAAGGGATAAGTCACATAAAATAAATTTTCCTGGCCAACAACTTTTATATAACATACTTAATGAGGAGCTAAGTAATTTTTTGTTTTCACATTTAAAAAATAAAGATTCCTCTTTTAACCATAACCTGAATTGCATTAGAAAGGTATCATAATTGTTTAGCAGATGGCAACACTTAACTCTATTTGAGCTAAAATTGGACTTAATCGGTTTTTCCACTGTACTCTTTATTTGTGTTTATGGTGCAAAGGCAGTAGGCTTGGTAAAAATTTAACGAGGGAAAACTAAACATTTAGACTGTTATTTATTGACAGATGGCTAGGCAAACAAGATACTATTTTGAAGGGACAATGTGTTTTGTAGACAAAAACAAAGTGGTTAGATTAATTTGTGGAGTTGTGATATTGATATAACCCTCCATTAAACAATATTAATTTCCGCATTTACAGATAGTATAATGTGGAAAAGGAAATGTTTTTTCAGGAGACATTGAAGATATAAATTAAAATATGTTCAAAAAAGGACATAGTTTATAAAAATGACAATCCAAGAAGATATATTACTATAAATACAGTTTCTAAACAAATATTTAATATGAGATATAATAACACAAATAAAAACAAATATTAAGTGTGGTTTCAAGATCATGTTAACCCAGTAAATATTATATATTTTAAAATATAATATGTGTGATTAATTTTAACACTTTTTTTAAATTCATAGAAAAAAACAATATTCTTTTAGATTTAAAAAGAGCATTTTTTAAAATAAATTACATTAATAATATTCATAAATGCCAAATCATTTATTTGAGCTAACATATAAGTATTTATTTAATATTAACATATTCTAACAAATATTTTAAATAAAACCATTATATATTAAATAAATAAAGAATCATTCGAAAAGTTGTCAAATTCGTGCATCTACTTAAGAACACTTTCACAAGACCATCATTTTTAATTTTCCAGTAAGCCTAGTTAACCGCAACTTTGAAAACACATGTTCACAGTTTGACCTTTTACCCTTTCCTCATCTTCCCCATCTCGGGTAGTCACAGTCTGCCAAAAACCCTCTCTCTAACCAACCCTACTCTGATCCCCCCCAAACCCTCTCTATTTTATAACAACGTTACCGACCATTTCCAACTGAGCACCGGATTACGTTGTACACACATTTCAGCAAGTGGCCACGTTAACCCTCCTCCCTTCAAGGTCTATTCTAGATAATTACCTTTGTATTGAAGCTTATTCTCTGGTCCACAGGATATGAAACCCCTCCGCCGTGACATCCCAACCAACCCTTTCCTCTGGTCCACTACAAACACAAACACGTTGGAGGCCTGCCAAGTGTGTATAAGTGTAACACAATACCTTACTCGCAACGGCCGAACGCTAGGCTTACGGCTCACAAATCATTTTGTCGGTCAACACCGTGACCTCACCTCTCTGGAACATGCCTGGCACGTTTCAGGTGTCAATTTTTGGGCGGGAAAGGGTAACGGGTGCTATGAATAACCAGAAAGAGTTTAGAAGAAAAAAAAAAAGAAAACATAAATCATACCCATGCATCACAAGTTTATTTATGAAATCTATTATTAAAATATACAATTTTATATATACTGGCCTGTATATAATTTACCGTACTTGCTCACAGTGTGGCAATAGTATTTTAGTAACTGTTATTATAATTTAACGGTCGTCACGTTGTTAGCACTTCGCACAAACATGCCAGGAAGCAGATTTTTTTTTATATTATTATTATTACTACTATTATTTTAGCACCACGTCTTAATAATTACCTGTTCGGTCCATACGCTTATGTATAATAACGCTACTGGTTTTAGGAATTAAGAAATATATATTTATAGGAAGAGTACCTGCATTTACACTAAGGGAGAGTGGAAAACAGTTTTGGAAAAAAAACCTTAGGTACACCCGACCTATACTCGAATCTTGACCTCCGCATCCTCAGCAGTATAATCTACTGTTATAGGGCCCCTAAACGATCGGTCAAACTGTCAGTCCTAAGAGTGACAGTGACTGTCAGTATGCATCAATATTTACAACGAAACAGTACATGGTCAATCTTTGTTTCATTTTGTTTATCAGTCTAGCCCCTGTACGCAGCGTGCAACATGGATGATAATAAAAAGGTGTGGGCAGTCTATGTTTGCTACTGAGACTGAAGTAAATACTGACGATCAAACTTTCAGTACTATTGTCAGTCTCTCTCACCACTTGCAAGACTGATGGGCTGAGACTTATGTGATCAGAAGTTTTGGATCACATCAGTATTTTAGTCAGTCCGTCCATCAGTCCTGCCCTTATATAACCAGTCAGACTGTCGGTATTAATAAAGTAATTATTAATATCGACAGTCTGACTGATGGTGCAGGGCCCTTATTAGAGTGGCGCACTAGACCATTCAGCCACGAAGTGGATAGTATATATTATTAGTTTTATTATTACTATAGGACTGCTTCTGCGGTCTAATTGTCTGAGTTGCTGGCTACAAATCCAAAATGTCCCAGATTACATTAACGGTGCTTCCAGAATATTTTTGTGAACCAGTGGGTCTAAAACGAGGACACTCAGTCAAGTGAGGACCAATATGGAGCTGTTTGAATAGAAAAAAAAGTAGCGGCTTCGGTCTAGTAAACTGATATTAATGGCAGGATGGTTCATTGTGATGACCACATGACCACATGAAAATGGAGGCACTATTATCACTCACGGTGGTGGCCGCTCTAACTTTATAGTTATCTTGTGGGCTCACGCCATGTATTTTGTTTTTTATTACTATAGTTTTTACTGTGGGACCTTCCGTGTGCCTAATTAAAGCTAAACATTATATTACGCTCGTGAACCCATTTATAATGAGTTCCGAATAACTAGCATTTTACCATTCTCAGAAGCACGGGAGTAATATTACATGTATATATCTGTATCAGTGTATATATATATATATATATGTATAAATGTATATATAAATATATTTATAACCATGTCTTACAACCTGTTCAGGCTATACGCATGTGTACTAATCACTCTAAGGATTTACTGATGAAGGTGGAATTTAGAGGAATTGTATCCATACATGCGTTAAGAAAACGTGGGAACCATTTAGGGAAAAACCACCTTCACTACATGCGATGGGGATTAGAACCCCAACATGCCTGTCATCGGCAGTTAAGTCTAACACGAGAGTGACGCCTTAGACCATTTTGTCACCGAAGCATGTTCACAGGAATATTACTTTGAACCCTACTGGAACTCGAACTAGTAAATCCTCTAAGAAGAACTTTACTCACATCACGAGGTAAACAGTGGTATTACTAAACCTATGTTTGATTGTAGCCAAGTTAAAGTAAGTTAAATACTTGCCCAAACTGGTGGGCAAGCGAATATTGGTAATAGTCTCTTAGTCTGGTCTGCTTGTTATGGGGATCTTTGAGTTTGAATAAATGCTGTGTACAATAAGATGTTATTCCCCTCTCTTTTATACAATGATTATTGAGTTTTATCCACAAGAATATTCTACTTTCTCATCCTGGCAATGGTATAAAATTACAGATAACATTACGGTTGTTAAAATGGAGTGGATAAAAACACCGGATAATTAATGTGTATTTAATTATGTCTTAGGAAACCAGATTTAAGTTAGGATATTCCCCCACATGTAGTTCAAGGCGTCAGTCTCGCAATGTATATTGATTGCCGTTAAGGGAGAATTTCAGGCTGGAATCTAGAACGGATGCATTACGCGTAGCCTTTCACAGGTTTGCCATCACATTTTCCCCTCATAATCTCTACAAGATTATGGGTATGCACAATCTATTAATTACCATCGCTATCCCTGGCTCAAAAACTAGACCACTGTTAAGGTGGGGATGTAAGGAACGCGAGGAAAGGTTAGTGTTTTTGCAGTTTATATAGCAAAACGTTTTACTGTCCAAAATAAGATAAAATATTGCTCTAGTAGCAAAGTTTACTTTAGTTTTCTTCACATGGTAATATCAAGAGTTGTTGAATATCTGTTATAAGCATAGTGGCATAAGATTAAAAACATTTTTAAACGGACAGAAAAACTTGTCATTCATTTCTAGGACATCCTTGACAGATGTTCAACAACATCTGTTGATATCATTATGTGAAGAAAATTAAATTAAGCGATGCTATTAGAGCAATATATTTTTTTAATTTTTGATAAACAAAGTGTAATACTATCGGTTTATCGCGCCTCTTTTTGGGCGTCGATCGTAAACACTATGTGATCAATCGCCCCACTCTGGGTGTCGATTGATTCACTACGGATTAATTCCTTGATATAAAATGCTGTGATTTTGTATAGGTTGTATAAAGCTCCGTTATCGAGCGCCTATCATCCCTGTACGGAAAAGATACCGTTTAATCAGCTGTTTATAGCTCCGTGTTCGAGCACTAATTAAATCGGTATATTTATAATTAAAGAAAGAGAAATGTTGATGGCTGTTATTTCACACACGGTTTATTTATATTATCCCAGTAAATTACTTGCACATATTTCAATTAAATGTTTTATACCACTGCACATTTGTGATATTGATGTGATTTATATTATACTGTGTTAGACTGTGACTGACTTGTGCGTGAGCGTGATCTCGGTGTAGATGTTTGGATCCCGGAGATGCCTTAAACATACGCACAATGGTTTATATATAACATACCTCTTGCCTTTCTCTCCCCTCATCAACAGTGTAAAATCTAACTAATAGAAAGAGTCCTGGCGACAGGTTTTGTGAAGGCTAGCTTCTTATTGGTATAGAGAAATGGAGTTTTCTGCCAAATACTATGAAGTTGTTCCCTTTAACAAGAATTGACGCAGTTATTCTTTTAACAAGAAAGATGGTATAAAAATATATATTTTAGGGGTGAAATACTTTTCACATTGTTTCTGAGAAGCGAGTGTTTCTTCATGGATGAATCTTAAAAGGATACTCTACCTATATTACTTTAAATACAATTTACCTTCATCCATGAGTTTTTACATAATTTAGATTAATCCAAATCAATATCATTACAAAAGGTTTTGTTATAAAAATGGAAAAAAAAATCACTAACCTTTTATCGCGTCACTTTCCATCTCACCTTAACTATGGCACTAAGCGTGCAGTCTCAAAATATATGGAAGAAAGAACACTTAAGACCTTATACATACACCATACATACGTATCTCAGTCTTTCCGCAGAGTTAAACAGAACATACGTGGTGTACTCCTTTGATTCTTAATTCATTTAGTCAGTGACAAACGAGGGTTGGTTTTAGTTGTGTTATTCTGCCCCGCAGTAACGGTACTGCGATGTGGTGCGATATAGATCCTATGATAATGGGGTACAGCTTAATTATCTCAGTCTAGACTCAAAGCGCATTAACTCGCGCTATTTTCATAATAAGATACCACTTGGTATATATAAACTTACTGTATAATTTCTATGTAAAATTAGAATCCACATACGGTACATCTGGGATGTATAGCTTTGTTCCAAAATATTTCCATAAAATCTGTGATCATATATAATACATAATATACAGGATATATCTTAGTAATTAATAAGTACATCGCTGTTTTAAAAGTTATATTTCCCATTGAATTTCCCGCTATGACTTTGTTTATGTTATTTTATTAAAATAAATAAAGATTTTGAAATGATTCTTTAATCAGGCATTCCTGTAAAAGTACTAATACAAAACAAAAATATTTAAAGATAAAATAAAGGCGAATTTTAAAATTTACGTAAAATGCTATATTCTTGAATCTGTGAGATTACGCTTTCATTATTTATAAAAATGTGATGCTTTTTTATTTTCAAGCTAATCAAACATGTGAAATTACGGTGGATCCTAAATCTAATATGGATCATGTTGAAAACGAAGAATTAAATTAGGGCTGTTCTAATCATAATAGGAATATGTTGAAAAAGTTTTTATATCATTATTAAACTTTAATTTTCGATGTACAATTACGTTCTCATATCAAGAAAAAAATATGGCGATAGTGGAAAAAAATAACCTCAAGACTATAGCAAATATTTACGATTTAATGTAAACATAAACTCAAAAAAGTGGGTTTTATAATTATGTCTGTCCCCTATCTGTTTGGCTGAAACTGGCTTGGGGATCCAAAATGTTTGATAAATTTTGTTCAAACTTTAATTTTATATTTTATAGGGATATACCACAAAATAGTTTATTTTTAATTTTACCATAACCCTTCAATTAAGGGTAGTTTACTGATGAATAATTTTTAGGAAAATAGGAAACTCATTTGCTACCATGGTGGCGGAAATAATATTACTAATATATTTAAATTCTTAGTCCATTTTATCAATAACTAAAAAAATTACCCTGGCTAATATTTTCTATTTTTCAAAGCAATATCTCCATTTTATTTCTACCGAACCAGTTTTTAATAAAAAAAAATTTACTCAAATATTTTAAAATCCAGCTTTGGAACGAAGGTGTTTGTACACAGGGGCTACTAATTTTTAAATTTCAGTACTTTACGTGCAGTAGATATCGTGCAATGCTCATGACAGACAAACAATTTACCCAAACTATTAATATAGATGCAAAGATAAATCATACAGTAAACCATTAGAAGGTACATTTCTGGAGTATCATAATTTAATAACTTTCATTCTATGTTGGAGGTAGCTACATATAAAAACTTGCTTTGGTCTTTGGGTGCTCCGCCCCCAAACCCCAAGTGAGCTTTCTTTGCGAGTGGATGTAAACTAATGTAACTCCAGATCAGTTTTTTGATAGATTTTACCGTTTAGCCACGTGGTCCGCACCGACTTTAAAGTTGCTTCACTATTTGAATTTATTCGGTGGTTAAAATTGTTAATTTAAACTTTTTTTAATTTTACCGTCGGTTACAGGCTAAAAGCTATAAGTTTGCCAAATTTCAAGCTTCTAGCTCATCTGGAAGGGGGTAAACAATGTCAGTGAGTGAGTCAGCCATGCGGTTTTATAGTAGTATACATTATATTCCACCCAAGTAAACTTTAACCTTAAGTACCCTTGTTTACCCTGTCAATCAGAAAGCTTACCCCACTTATAAGATAAGGTAATTGTGTAACTAATCTGTATAAATAAGATTGCTACCATTCAGGGGAAACAAAGTGCAATTATTAGATCACAATTTTATTAAATTTAAATATCCTTGGTCTTTAAGCACCTGACACCATCCTTATAATTGTTTGTTATTATTAATCACTAACATCGGTGGGTACCTGGGATAAATATTGAACTTTTCTCTAGTCTTTCTTTAATGATGACTGGTAGTTCGGGACATGAACCTCGGCTAAGTGTACTAGGATGGCTACCTCTGAATAATTTCCTACTCTTTAACATTTACTTTAATTCTACGGTTATCATCTTCACTTGTCACATGGCATAAGGTGCTATTCTTGAAATGGGCTGGCTGCCAATGATAGGGAAACCGTGGTTCAACCCCTGTCAAGTGTAATGGGGTGGTTTTTCCTATATAGTTTTCCATTATACCTTCACGAAAATACGGGTGAACTTTATCTAAATTCAACCTTCCTCGTCCATATAACATTAGTTTGATTAGCATATAGGCGTATAGCCCACACGGGTAGTAATACGTGGTGCTAGCAAAAGATTGTACCGTTCCTACTCCTACTCCCTTAGTTTAATTATATGTGAATGGGTAACAAGACATGTTACAAAATATTCAACGCCTCACATATCTGTGGCCCTATGATGTCTTACTGACTGTTCTTTTGGTGAGAATAATGTTTGTCTTCGTCAAGGTTCTCGCTGAACATTCGCGTAGTTTCTACTGGCAGTCTTTGTCGAGTCGTTAATTAAATAGCGCATCCCTATATTTCAGTAAGTCCTTCCCACTTAGTCACCGGTCTCAGTCTCCTTCATGTAACCTTCTCCGACTCTTCTTGTGGGAAAGAGATGAGACCACTTACTCCAGAAGTCTAGTACTTTCTTGCTAAGCATTCCTCTAACGTCAGAAGGGACAAAAAAACACAAGCATGCGCAGAATAAAATACATGACTTTAAACCAAGTATCATGTAAGAGAGAGATAAGACAGGGGTGCTCAGGAATGTAATTTGCAACAGGATAAGAGACAACTAAATAAGTCTCAGGTACACAAATTAAAACCTGCTTCGGTGGCCGCATGATTCAACGCGCTACTCTAGTGAATGACTAGACTGCCAATGAGGGGGTAGATCGAGGATAGAATCTCAGTCCGGGGTACTAAGGGTGTATTCCTCAAAATAGTTTTCCTCTCTCACTCCAGGCAAATCACTAACACCATTAGTGTAATTAGTTCATAAGCATATAACCCAAACGGTTAGTAAGACGCAATGCTAAGAAAACCAATCAAGACTTAGTCATGGGATATATTTCAAAATTTTAATGTTATGCATCGGTAGGCACGAGAACTAACTCTTTCTGTATCAGGTGGTCATTAAACTTTGACATTTATCAAAATATCGTTTTTGATTTTTTTGGCGATCACAATAATTCTATATCCGAATGGTCGAGATAAAGCAAATACACAACTTTGATGATCTAAGCGTGCATGACCTCTTACTCACACGCAAACATGTAGGCACATTTTATTCATCGTGGGCTAATGGTCAATTAAAATGAATCGAAAGCCGTGCGTTCCACTTCGTTATCCATTGGACATCGGAAATCATACAACCCCCAACTACCTATCCTTTCTCTTTGTTTTTAGCCCTCATTCGCTGAAACCACCAACACACTAACCTGATTGGCTGAAATGTTTGGGAGCAAGAGTCCAAAAGGAAAATAACGATGACAGAATTTGAATAATCTCCCTAGGGTATTTAATTTTCCAGTAGGCATTATTATGACATCGGAAAAGGGAACGAGCCTTTATGCGGGATGTGTGTTAGTAGAACAATCATATACCAATGATATTTTCGACACAAAATATATTATTAATGTGATGTGTAGAAAACTATACTAGATTAAATGTTTTTTTATTTTATATAATATGTAATGAAATTTTAAGTATATTTTCAATATTTGGGGATTTGACTCAAATGTATTTTCTTCAAATATTCTGTAAGTAAAATATGTATATATATTAAAAATATAAACTAGCAATACATTGAATTTCCTTTGACACATGGGTTGAAGTTTGAATCTCAGCTGTGCTCTCCGTGGGCAGTGGTGGTTCTTTGGCTATTACAAGGACTAACTATACCATGCTTTTGATAGTAATCCCGTTCTGTAAGTCCTTATTTCGTATTCGAATCTTACATTATAGTAGTACTTTGGTAAGATTAAAGGCCTTTAATAATGAACTGTCTACCACCGTTCTAGAACGCCTTTCAAACTACTAAAATACCATAAAGTAGGATCCCTGTACGGAACAAGGCCTTTTAGAACGGTCTTTCTACCAAAAACAAGGTATAAATTCGACGGAACAGTACCACCCATCTTGTGGGACAAGTGCGATAAGGTATCCTTCTCATCTGTTATTCCGTTGGAGTTTGTAGCATTTTATTACCCCTTCGTAGCTTATTAAGATGAGTTTATTTTATGTTGACCACTTGTATTCTTGCGCAAATTCAGGCGCACATCTTACATATAATTCCTTGTTCTTTCCTAACTTACATCCATTACTGTTTCCAGCCTATGGCCTGTGCCAGTTTTTGTTAAAGTCATATTTTTCTACTTCTGACCTTCTAGGCCTGTCAACTTCATATGCCTTATAATATAACCTATGACAAGGACAGGCATGGCATCCAGTATCTGGACGTGAATTAATGAGTAAGGCTAACGCCATATTTTATCAACGATAAGTGCTTCGACCATGTCAGGCCTTGAACCCCGGACTAAGTAAGCTAAGTAGACAGACACGCCACCGACTGAGCTAAGGGGTCGGATTACTCTTCTCTGAGTAATGTAAATTAGTAGATGGACAGAGTGGGTGGCCGCAAAATTCGGCAATTTAATTTATAGTCCACTTTTACCCTTAAAACCAATGGAGCGAATGACCTCACAAAAGTCCCAGTTGGGCGAACGGGAATGTTGGGAATTTGTCCCTTCCACTCCTCGCAGCTTTTGTGGGGTCTCTTTGTATCCCAAATAGTTGACAGGGGATGAATTGTGCATGATGTCTGGTTCATTTATCACACAAGATTAGTGCACGTAAAGCCCTTAATTTTTGTCGGAGAGCTTTAACATTTCTGTGTTTTTACACGAATACATTTCATCCCATCAAATATGCGGAAATGCAACATTCAATTTGATGAGTTTGAGAGAGAGGTACCCATAAACATATTTTATTTCAAAATGTCATCAAATTTTAACGAATAGTTTATGTACTTTATGTATTTGATAACATTATTAATTAGTAATATTTAAAACAAAATTTTCCAGATTTTGTGATATGTCTAGCTTGAGTTCAGGATTGTTTCTTACTAGCTGTATTGAGCATAATATGTTATTAATCTTATTTTAAAGGTAATTCTCATAAATATAACTAAACGCATTTCCATTCTTTTTATCTGATTTATATAAGCCTATTTCAAGTGTTTCTCCGACAAACGAAATTCCTGATTTTACACCAAATTTGTCCCCTGTTGCTTTTAACTATTTTTAATTTGTCCAAAACAGGAGGTAGCGTGATTTGTATCAATGGCTCAGTTAAATTATTGGGATAATTTGTGTCCGCCATTTTGGAGTTTTAAAGTTTCCTATTTTCCTCATAAATATGGATCAGTGTGTACATAAAAAATGTAATCTCTTTAGGTCTAAATTTGAAAACTGATTCCACATTTCAGCTCTGATTTATCGGGAAGTCAGGGAAAGAGCTCTGAAAGGACAAACACTTCATCCTTTTTATATTCTACTAGTTCAAGTACCTGGCCTTGCCCGAGGTAGCCACGCAATGAACTGCGTGATTACCCTGGGCAGCACTTATTTGCTTTAAACAGACAGGAAAAATTTTCAATCTAGTGGTTCTGGCACAATTTTTAATACATTTAAATAAAATCTAGTAAAAATTTTAATTTACAACTTTGAGGTGCACATGTTTGTGTACAGGGGCAGCTAGTTTTTAAATTTAAATTTTCTTCATTTGGTGGATATCGTGAAATTACCATGACAGACTGTTAAATAAACTCCTTATTTTATTCATACATGGATACTCCTCTTACAGTTACTACCGAAATAAATAAATAAAACATTTTTTCAGAGTACATATAAAACAATAATTAAGTAACTTTAGGTGCATAAAACACATTGATACTGAAGGCTTAGTTTATATTTTGATATATCCTCCTCATTACAATATTTCAACTAAAACCCACACGCGACATTAATATGTACGTATTTAAATTGATAAATAAAATGAATACATGCGTTCATCACAATTTTTATTTTTGAAACTTAAATTAACATTAGATTAGGTAAAACCTTTTAAAGGAATTGACTCGTAAGCCACTGTTTGCAAACCGACACCTTAGCTCAGTTGGTAGAACGTTTGCCTTCTGATTTGAGGGCACAGACTTTATTCCCGGAATGGTCAAAATGAAATGTTGGTTTACGCTTCCACAGTGATGAATTAACTCCTGGGAGCAGGATGTGTTGTTTATTATATATTTAATGGCTCATGTGCCAATATAATCGCCGAGTTAATAAAGTGTATTTTAAATAGGTCTATTTTAACTAAGAAAAATTAAATTTTACCCCAAATCAATTTACTATCATAGTAATATACCAGTTTTATAAATAACTAGTATTTTCTCCTCTTTAATTTATATCAGACAGAAAAAAGTATAAAGCAAATATGATTTGTTTTTGAAAATACCTCAAAATTATATTTCATCAAATTAATTAATGAGTTTCAAATATATCCCTCTAAAATTTCAATTAAATAGAGCATGTAGTATAATGCATCATCATTTTCCCCGTGGACGCTGCTGCTCGCGTTTGGTGTGAACTATTTCATGTCCCTTGCACTAAAATTGTATTACTTCTGTTCGTGATCAGACTAAATAGTTCTGCTCTAGGAGTAACCACTAAGAAAATATACGTGAAGATGGTTTCAGATAAACTATTTGCCACCCTATCTAATTTAACTATTACTTACCTATTTTGGTTATAAAAGTTTAGAAAATATGTAAATTGATTTAAGTTAAAGGAATTATTTATGTTTGATTAAGAAGTCTAAATAGATTAAATAAGTATTATTAATTATATTTTATTTTCCCAACTAAGTCTATCTACTTGTATTGGATAGACGTATTTACTCTAAATGGCAGGAAAGAGTAATTAGTTCATAGGGAATTAACCAGCATACAAGGTGGATGTAGAGTGTAAAAATATATAGAAAAAACACTCTGTACCCCCAACCCAGATTTGAGCCCCAATCTTCATGTCAGTGGACTACAAGATCTAATGAATCTTAAATGATGTCCACGTGGGCACCTATTAGGCATAAAAACAATATTAAGAAACTTTTATGACTATTTCTGATGAGAAAATGGAAAAGTACTCGGTAGTGATTATTTACTTTCTCATATCAAGAGAAATTATTGTAATCGTGAAATTATTCAGCCTTGAGATATGATGAACTTTACGTGATATACCAAAAAATTAGACTTTAAAATTATTCGGTGTGCCCCGTTGTTTGTTCTTAGTCAAAGATCTACAACGGTTTAATGGATCTTTGTTTCAAACCAAACAAGATGAGCGTTACATTTTAGTCTGCTTGTCCATTGATACAGGTATCTAGTATGATACTAGATGATATTTTACTGTTGTATGTTTTGTTAGTCCATTGTGTGACTCGCTATTTGAATGTCCACGCCTCGAATCGTTTTCCCCTCGAGAGTTACTTTTGAATTACGATGAAGCGCTTTGCTAATATTTGAGGTACCTATTCTCCTACTGCTCTTTGACTGTGTCTATTCATGTGCGTCCTGATGTAGCAACCTGTTTTAGTATCGTCTATTTTATGTTTATTTAGTCTACGAAATTGCACAACAGTCCCTTACTTGTGATTACCTCGTGTGTAAGCTTAGAGCTATATATATGCTTTTGTGATTTACGTGTACGGTTGCACCAGTTTACACGTGTGCCATCTTTTGATGTTTTTATATGCACAGTACATGTTGAAGAGGGTAGTTCTTGTCTGTCTGATGCCGTGGTTTGATGTTTATTAAAGGATACTAGACTGAATTATTTTTTTAACTTGTGTATTTTCCTAAAGCAGTACCTCTTTTTTTTTTTTACAGAATGGTTTCTGAACGTTTTATTATTTTATATGAGCTCTGTAGAAGATATTAATGCAACCCCACTTTGATTGTGAAAATTAAAAGATTTTTTTTTCTAAAATGTGGGTTCTTCTTTAACCTTTCATTCAATTGTGTATTTGTAGAGCCATTTTAGCTTGATCGTATTTTGGACAAAAGATTGCCGTTTTATATTTATAGCCTCCAAAACATATTTTTAGTGCATTTTTTTTTACTTATCAATATAATGGTTACTAAAATAAAAGAATTGTTTTGATAAAATAAATGTGGGGATATTTAAGGAACAGAATATTCCACGCTATTATTATTTGGTTTCTAAGAAAATAATTTACAGACGCTACTACCAAAATATTATGTTAACAAATGTAGTGTCTTGTAGCCACATCAATGATCCTGATTTCAAATAGATCTGTCACTTCGTTTTTTACTAATCTCACGTTTATCAACCCATGATTAGCTTTATTCGTTTGATAAGTAATGGTATGAATATATATTTATGTAATTAATTATGAATAACTGTTACTACAATCACTAAACTTTTGATCAAAAATGTTCGTCTTAGTCGAGATAAAATTTTATTAGTTAATTTAGGTGGCTAAATAAATGTATTTGTATATTATTTTTATTTGTATTAAGATAGTATAATCTATATTCATCATAGTCATCCTTGTACAGTACATAGATAATAAAATCTCTATATCTGCTAACTCAAGCTCGTATTGAGAATAAATCTCTTAAAGCAATTTCTAATCAAGAAAAAATAAGTCTACTATTTTTTTTCAACACAATTCCAAAAAGCTATTTTAAATTATGTATAACAAAATATATTACATATACAGTTAATAATATATATATTTCTGACTAGAACAAAGTGTATTCAAACTTAAAATGGAATTGATGTTTAGCCTGTTTGAACTGCATTCTCTAAGATTCTTTTAATTTAGATCTGAACTAGTTTAAATTTGGTTTTTGGAATGAGTTTTTATTTTTAGCAAATTAATGATTTCGTTGACTTTTGTTAGATTTCCTGCAACAAATATGGCTGGATAATTAATATATAAGCGTTTCTCAAACTAATTTGTATCATTCACTAAATTGAAGGCTTATACGCTTTTCCTAAATAAATATATTATTATTATTATTATTAGCACCGCGTCTTACTACCCGTTCGGGCTATACGCACTTACGCTAATGTGCAATGGTAGGGTGAATGTGAGATGAAATGAAGGACCTACAGTTTAACGTGGAATCCGAACCACGGTGGAGACCTGGGATTCCTCACATTCACAAGATGTCTTGTAAGAGGTGAAGGAAGGGTTTGGTAATCAGATAAATTTTTGCCGAGACCAAGGATTGAACCCCGGACGCCAGCATAGAAGTTTGACACTTTACCCCTAGACCACCAGGTCACTAATATAAATATATAGTTTTTGAAAAATACATAATAACCTATAGGCTCTAATTATTTCCCAAAATAATCGAGGCCTGTGCTCAGATCTGTGTATATTATACATTTTTTTTATAGAATACACTTATTAACCAAACATATTTATAACTGTTTAGAACCAGTCTTTTCTTAACTATGATTTGCATAAGGCTTGTGACCTATTTATTCGTGTTTTAAATTTTTTAAATCGCTTTAATACAAGTATGTACCTGCTTTAAATCTGTTTACAAAGCTCTTGAGAATAACTTAAACACAACTTTAACGGCTATAAATAGTGTTTGAAAAGCTCTACATCCAACCTCAGTGGTATTAGGGTAAAGTGCTAGCCTCAGGACCCAATGTTGGTGGGTTCAAACCCAGCCGAGGTCGACATTTTATAAACGAACGGTAAAAATCCGTAGCACTACTTCCTTCGGTGGGGAAGTACAGCCGTTAGTACCATGTCGATTTTGGCATTGAAGAACTTTGGGAGGTATGCGAAAATGCCTCTCCCAGTAAATTTGTAGGCTCTTTCACTCTCGCTCATAGAAATTATCGTGTACTGATATCATTCGGTTCAGAAAGTGCACCTAAATATCTCAAATGAATAAAAATAAATACATAATAGCTATACCTATTTATAAAACTATATATATTTATAGATTAAAAGAGAGTTTATAAGTCACACGTGTTGTATAAATACGCAGAGCTATTATTTATCTATATCATAATGATTTGTCTCTTACAAAACATATTTTAATTTATCTATATATTACTCAAATTGATCTGTGAATAACAACCCGTCTACGTTCTCGTTTATGTTCTACGTATTTCTCAAACAGAGCGTACGTGTAATTTGTAACATAAGGGTTGTTATGATGCTAGTTGAATGGGATTATCCTCATGTCTAGCCGCAGGGGCAATACCAAGTGTGAAATGTGATCTACCCTGTCAGAAGCGAGTTGTGTGTGACCAGTGAACCGTCATGGTGCTGTGATGTGGTGTCAAGCCTCACGGTGATTTAAGATAACGGCACATTAGTGGAGAAGCGTGGAGCATTGCCAAAAAGAAGACAAACCTTCAATTAAGATAGGACATGAAACAACCACTATTGTAACAATAGTTCATGTACATAAATATTTGAAATAAACTTTTTTAATAAAAGGAAGTGTTCTTTAATAATGCAACGTCAAACATTCTTTCTAGTACATATAATTATTTTTAAGAATAGGATTATTTTTTTTTAATTCTGTCAAAATATAGAAATTCCGAATAGTTATTGAAATAATAAATACAACAGAACCAAAGGCCTTGGTAAGAGCGACACCTACTTCAAGGTAAATAATCTCACAATCTCATGATAATAGTAGTTCTGAAGAATTTAAATTACTAAATCAATTCTAAACTTTCTCAAAATATGTGCTATTATCCTACTATAAAAAGGGATTTATATCTTTGTAGATGTCTGGATTACTATTTCTTACCACCTACCTTGTTTTCAAAACTAAGATATGTCATGTTAAACGTATACAGAGTTTTACTATAAAACCAAATTCAATAAAATTTTAGGAATGCTAGACCTCCACCGTGGTTCGGATTCCACGTTAAACTGTAGGTCCTCCATTTCATCTCACAATCACCCTACACATTACACTTCAGTTTAAGTGCATATAGCCCGAACGGGTAGTAAGACACGGTGCTAATAAATAATAACAATAATAATGATATAGTACGTAAAGTAAATAATCAATACTTTTTTTATAGTATATTCACATTATTTTTTTCTACCGAATGAGATGTCACATCAGTAACCTAAACATAAAAAGAGCGAACAATGCCAAATGTGTTTGTTTTTTATAATCCCCATTTTGTGTTTATTTGTTTAATTGTTGCTGAATATGTAAAGTCTAATAAATACACATTCGTGATGTATTACTCTCTGTAGAAAGTAAACAGAAGTTTATAGTTTAGTGTTACTATTGTTAAAATGTGTGCGTTTTTTATGCTCTATAAAGTTTACTAGATAATCGATTAAAGAGTAAAAACCAAGATAGGGTTTTTAGAAAGTTTAATCATTCTAATATTAAATATTGTATTTCTTAACTAAATAATAAATGGTTGCAAGGGTAAATTTAGTTATATGAAATTTTCTAACTCATTATTTAAACACAAAAAATTAAGGGCTCCCAATTTGATTAGTCAGCGACGAATATAAATCTGAACAATAATAATAATATTTAATAATTATAGAAATATTAGTAATCAAAGGATTATTTCCGTAATTACTGTAAACTCATATCTGCTAAGCTTCACTTTTCATTATGTGCTTTTATATCATTATTTTCTGCCATAATAGTGCTAATATTCAACAATGAAATATAAACTCTTCCATAGTATACCAGAAAAAACTGAGCATTAGAAAAATTACCAGTAAATCAGCTTTGAATAACATTTACACTTAATCTCAGGTTAGGATATATTGCCTACTTTAATCAACATATGGCATATTTTTTCCTAGAGAACCTCACTGAAAACGGATGTTAGTAAAGATAATTAAGATTTTCAAAGAGTTATTTACATTTCTAATGAAATCTTAGTGAGAAATAAAATGTCACTTATGATTAATATACTAATAATGACCTATTTAAATTATCCGAAGACACTATCGATTTTTAAGTAGAGTATCGCTGAGGTATAAAATATGTTTAAAACTAGGATATTAATAATCACATATTTAAATAAAATTTTAGGTTTAGAATTAGGGTATTAACAATTGTATATTAAAGCTATTACAGGGCACAATCAACTTCAATTTGAATATCTGTAGCAAATTAAATGCAACGCTTAGCACTAGGGTATATTCCTATTTCAATAACACATGACGTTATCCATAGATCAAACAAGTAAAGTTTCGCGCATAGCACAAGTGTAGATAAGATTGCCTAATTAAACATGACACGGCGCTACACAGTTCTCAAATAGCAACTTGGAAGAACGTGTCACTCATAGCACTAAAGTATTAGGTATTGCCTACTTATCAAAGGGCGTTACTTATTTCGAATTGAATACCAGCGAGAATCAATGTTCCGCACAGCATAGATGTAAAGTATATTGAGTAGTTAAATCATTTCGGGGAGTTTCACATCGAAAGAAAATAAGTTTTTAACAACGTGTCACGGACACATTAAGTCGTCTGAAGCCATTATTCGTTTCAGTAGAATATCAGTGAAATAAAAAGTGCTACGCATAGCGGAAGTGTATGAAAAATTGCTCTCATCAATTATATCATTTCTTGAACACCAGAGTCAAAGAACTAGAATTAAGAAGGATACAAATATCATGCATATGTGTAGAGTTTTAAAAAAAACTGTATAAAGTCACAACAATTATTTGTTTTCTGAACCAATATTAACATATATAATTTTTTAATTTACCACACCCATGTGAGTTATTAATGTAGATGTTATCCACAAATTTTACTGAAAGTAGGTAAAGAGGGATTACAGTAGGAAGAATGGATTAGAAAATTAAAAAATTATGTATTGTCATTTTTCATTAGCGCCGTTTTGCTATCATGTAAAACATGTACTAACTACGCCAATTTGCCAGGAATGAGTAAGGTCAAATTTAAAGTAATTAGGAAAAAATTACCTTAAATACACTAAGTTGGGATTTAAGCCCTTATCTTCTCCTCATAGGAAGTCTAGTTTATTGTGCTCTTGAAATTGATATTACATTCAACTATGTAGTTATATGATTAAAAGCTATGAAAATAAAACCACAAATTACACGATTACACAAATATAGTTTGAATATATATCTAACTGTCAAAATAATGTTCTTTCTACCAGAACTCAACTCTATATATATATATATATATATATATATATATATATATATATATATATATATATATATATATATA
>CABFVX010000210.1:103511-164514 GCA_902151425.1 Timema shepardi | reverse complement strand
TATATATATATATATATACACATTTGTGTGTAAATATTTGTCAATCTAAAATATCAAACACAAATAAAATACATGTATTCAATTTCCAACCAATGTTGTTCAAGGGTATAAATAGGTTTGAAAGCTTAATCATGGAATGTTTAGAGAATCAGAGCAGGGTTTGTATCATGGAAGAGCTAAATAATCATTTATTCAGGCTGAGATACTAAACTATTCCCCAAGTTAACACTTTAGAAAACATTCTAAAATAGTATTTTTTTATTAAAGAGCTTTAAAATATGAAATAATATGATTTGAACTGCATGTTATAATAATGTTTGTTTGTAACCAAATGTAACTAAGTCAGTTAAAGTTAATTAATAATGATAAACTAAATTTATTTAATTTTTACGTCCCAAATAGAAAAAATACTTAACACTAGCAAATTCCTCTTATTAACCTTAACAATATATTGTAAACTATTTTGTATTTATTATTAATGAACGTTTACTGATTCAGTTCTATTTTATTACATAAAAACATTATAACACCAAATTTTAAGACTTATTATTTCATATTTCCTAAGTTGCTAGATTGAGGAAAAAAAGCAGTCCGATAACAAAAGTATGATGAAAAGTATTTAATAAACCACCCGCTATAAACTAGACAAAAGCCTTAATACATCTTATAACAAACCATGATCTGTATTGTAAACATTATAAAAAATTTAAAACATTCTTAGCTATAAGATATAACTTGTAAATAGTTTTGTTTAGTTGATTTTGTATTACTATTTTTAACTATACAATTAATCACAAATTAATTTCAGAATTTTAATATATAGCTTCAGCGTATTATTGTTTTAATTTTTTTTTTGTAAATTCTTTTTGCTCACCCCAAGATATTTATTTTGATTAATATATATATATTTAAATTAATGTTACATTGATTGCAACCAAAACAATACCACCCTTAATATTTTGATCTTTCTATTTCTTAGGTGAGTGTTGATAACTTCATCTTGATCTCACAATAGTCGCGTATTCGTTGGCAGCTAAAAATAAACGTAAGTAAAACTAAATAATATTAATAAATAAGCATGCCTTCCACTTGGAAGATTATATAGAATTAGTTTACTGGATGTGATATTATTTTTACATTTTAATAAAGTTTCACAGTTTTTGTTACAGTTTAGTTAATATTTAAGATATAAAATAATATTATAGGTGCTCTAACCATTTAAATGTACAGGCTCAAACATTTTGGTATCAAGGTAATTAACTAAATTTATATTTATTTACTAACGTTTGTAAAGATAGAAATTTAATTTATTTTGCGTCTTGGACCCCATTCTCTGCCTAAATCTGCAGTTACTCGATCGTTTGAAATATTAAGTGCCAGCAAGACTTGAAATAACCTACATCATTTGTGATTTTATCTCTCAAAGCTGCAGTAGTGCGTCACCAACAAAACTGTTCTGAACGCAGACGTGTGCATGTCTGGCATTGTAAAGCCACCCTGTTAAGTGCAGGAACATGTCATGCCTGTCGAACCAAAGTCCTCCCAGTTTGAGAGCCTTTTGTAATATTGATCGAGAGAGGCTCGAATACCTGACAGTTTGGAATCTCTCTTCCACGGGATTTTCCCCCCCTCCTTCCTTGCACACACAAGTGCAATTTACTTCCGACTGACATAGGTGGAACGACACACACATATGTGTACGTGCACTAGCACACACAAGTCCTATTGCTAATGGTGACAGTAGTCGAAATTTTATTACCTTTAATGGAACAGTGAATCATGTTTAAATATCCATTCAAATAAATTATATTATTTTAAAAATTGTCCATTCAAACATTTTATTTTTATTCCATAATATGATTATCTGTGTGCCTTAATGGCAATGTTATCATTAAAAAAACATTCTACTCTATTTTTTTTAATGTATTGATGTGAAATGAGGTGCTGCAAGTTTCACATTTAAAGTTCGAGGAATATATTAAACGATGATTATTGGTTTTCTTATTCAATTATTCTTCAGAACTTTTAATATACATTTATATTGCACTTGAAAGTACAGAGGTGGTAACTAGTTTTTATTCATTATAATTAGCAACATTTATAAACTATATATAAAAATCAACTGGTAATTTTTAGGACCTACACAAAATAAACCAATATAAAAAAACTAATATACTTTAAGCTGAATACTTTATTTTTGATTAGCACCGACTCTTTCTTACCGTGGGGGTTGAACTCGCTGACTTGAGTAAATAGTTTCATTATATATGGTATTAACCAAACTGGTATTACGACCCACAATAGATGTTTATACCTTTCTTTCACAAGCTAAATTTTTAACTACTAGATTATATTAATACGATACTATATCTAGCATAGATAAAATGCTATTCCCCCCAAAAAATAACATTCAAATATTAATAGCCTTTATGTGGCACATTTTCATTATAATATAAGCCTACTTATGCTGCTATGCAGTTGAGGATTATCAACTGTTCTATATTATATTCACTCACTAGTGATTATAGATGTATAAATAATTCCATTTATATCTCATTGGAATATTGTTTCCACTGTTGGGTTTAATCCCTTGCAGTAAAAATAGACACGTTAAACATAGCAATAAGGGCAAACTCCTAGCGATATTTTTGATTATAATAAAAAAAATGATGTGTGTCAGGTATTGTAAAGGGGTCTGCATTAAAAAATATATAAAACATGAAAGTTTATGAGTGACACTTAAAAATTTCCCAACAAAGTGTAAGATTTTGGGCCGTGAGTTGCTACTTAGCTCCTTGTTCCGCTGAAGGGAGAGGGAGGGAAATTTGAATTTTGAGAGGTATGACGGCGGTCTTTCTGGTTGTTCAGAGGGGTGTCAGGGGAAGGGGCACTGAAAGAGAGGAAAAGAGGAGGGGTAAAGGGTTGAGAGCTTTTTTTAAAAAAAAAGAGGGAGAGAGAAATGTAGAAGTGGAAACTCTGACGTCATCACAAGTTTATTGAAGTGTTCTTCTCTCACTTCAAGTTTGTAGGTGTTAGTGTGTGAATGGAGATTTCTCCTTCCTGAATATTGTACTGGCTACTCCATTTGGGTTACAGGACCTCTCTAAAACGGGCTAATTTTCAGTTAAATAAGTTATTTTCATAAGTAAATTTAGTTTTAGTTGCACAATATATTTGTTACATTCCTTACACCATGTGTGAGTGTGTGTATGTTTGTGTGCGCGCGGGTGGGTTTGTGTGTGTGAGAAAGAGGTAGAGAGAGAATCGATACGGTACTATTTGAAGCAGATGCATTTTGCTGCTATTTAAATCATAAATAATATGTTCATTTACTTCACAATATAATAATATGAGCTTCTGCCATTGTTCTTAAAACTGAACTTTCAATATATTTCCAAAGAGAAATATTTAAAACCATGATTTAAAATGAATTCAGTGTGTGAAAGATTACAATAAAAACCAAATGCATTAGTATTATCATGTTTTAATAGCTATATCATAATTTATTTTAAACTAGCTAACTATTTTCTTTAGTTAAGAGGTTAAGTTTGGTTCTTAGATTTTTTTTACAATTATTATAAAAGTAGAATAATATAGTTACTAGTCTTTTAGAGTATCAACTTGTATCTACAAGTGCACTGAATTTTGAATATTTATCTCTTTTTAGATAACTTTAATTAAATACATCAATGCTTAGAGTTAGTAAAATTTATATTCTTGGCAATCAAATAAACTAGGTTTATTTTTGAAAAAAAAAAGGAAAATTATATTATTAATTTAATACGAATATGAAAAATGTAAAAACATTATAAACTTGTTTAATTGTGATTTATTAATTTTAGGTTAAAAAAATTGCTATAAAATAATCCGACCAATTATTGTTTCAAATATGAGTATCTTGCAATCAAAATATTAGATTAATAAAACATATAGGTTCATTAAATATAAAAAAAATCACTTACCGATGCTATTTTAGTAATTAATTTTAAAAACAAAATATATTTTTTTAATGTTTTTATCATTTGAATTTAATATTGTCATTTTCAAAATAAGCTCTACTAAGCTTTTCTACTATATCCCTCACACTTTCAATTTAGAATGGACTTAGCAGATTAATTAATGGAACTACATAAACACACATATATTTTCTCTGCAAACTGACGGATATATTTTATGTGATGGGATGGATTATATATTGTTATAAACAACTCAGTACTATGGAATTTATTAATTTAATGGATACTAGACTGTCTAGTTCTGTACTAAATTTTAATGTATTTTTAACGTATTTATCTTTAAAACATGCCAAAGAATGGCCATTAATAAACTACGTAAATATTTGATCAATATAAAACATCAGCTTTGATTTAAAAATAGAAATTAAACTCGTTTGCCACTAATTATCTTTATTTTAACAATATTTATTTTATTAAATAATTATTCAATAATTTAAAACAAACTATCAATATTGTTTAAAAAGACATTTAATTATAATTTAATCTCAGACATCTAATAAAATAAATTGAGTGTAAATTATAGCTGCTAGATTTAAATATATGACTGCGGCGTTCCTCGTTATTTTTTTAAACTAAATATGGCTTATGATACGTTAGCTTATAGTCTTAATTCCTATCTTATTTATATTAACTCTATACGGTTTTAACTATTCGATGAATTTTAATTTGTTTCTTCCCGGAAAAAAAATGTCCACGGTTGACTATCTCTTTGGCCTTATGGGCGAAAGGGGGGTGCACGAGTAAATATCGGTGTTTTTGCAGTTTTTATATCAAAACTTTTTTGGTCAAAATAAATAATATAATGACCAAGTACAAACCTATAATTTAATTTTCTTATTAGTTATATCAAAAGTTGCTGAATATCTTTCAAGGGTTTCCTGGAATTTAATTACCACATTTTCTCTTTATTAAAAAAAGTTTTTCGTCTAGTGGTGCTATGCTAATGACAGATATTCAAAGACTAATTTTCTTCACTCGGTGACAGAAATAAACTTTATGTTTGAAACCAAGCGATATTTTAATAATTTTTGACAAATTAATATTTTGCTTTAAAAAATAGACTGCTAAAGGACTGCCGTATACTCACGTTTCCTATATTCCCGCATAAAAGTTCATGGCATTCATAACATATGTTCGCCATTCATACCTATCCTCACACCAAAACTACTTAGAATCAATTTTCATAATATCCGGTCATCAAAGTCTTGGCCTATCAATGGGTCTTGTATTTTCAGTTTTCCCAACTGAAATAGTGTTTACACATCTATCATTCAAAGGAACCACATGAACACCTCCATCTTAACGCACACCACCTGATCATCTCATATATTTAGGGCTGCATACCGTAAAGAAGATTCTTCATTAAGCAGCTTTTTTTCTGCTTTCTCCTACTCTTTCATTTCCTCGAAGACCAGCTAAAGTTATATTTAAGCAATATAAATTATTTCATATTACAATTTGTCCTAATTAAATGTGGTCTAAATTAATTCTTAATCTAGTGTGCACATTACCGTGGACTGACAGTCACTTCCGGTCTTTAGCAGATGATAGGCGTATAAGAAAGATGCTCTTTCATATATTTCACTTAAGTGGCTTTGAATAGAGTTCATAAAACTTTTCTTCGAAGCTACACGTCATGTTTTGTGGGGTTAGTTTTTGTGAAGGTCATTCTTACAATATTGTTGTAATAATTTAATCCAACGACCATGGGCCATTTAGGACTTGCATCGTCCTTGCAAATAGCCTACAGCCCATACTGTTTTGTGCCCTCTCCCTTCAGTCGTGGATGTTGAGACGTTTTAGGTCGTTCCTTAAAGTCATCCTCTACCCTTGTCCGAGGAAGTCCGGTTGGTCTTGGTCCAACTTACCATACCTCAAGAGTTGTTCTCTATATATGCCATTGTCATGAGTTGCAACATGACCAGCCCAGCGTAAACGTCTGCTCATAAATATCCGTACTTCGTATGAATACTTGCGTATTACACGGAACTTAATGTGTACTAAAAACCTGTCAGAGCCCAAATTACCTCTTCAAATTATCAAAGGCTGAAGATAAAATCATACATACCCATTACATCAGTTATTAGGCTATAATGTTATTTAGTTATGCTTATTCTGTGTGGTCGCCATTACACCTGAAGTCTATTAAGTAATACATCTAATTTATATGTGAAATAGGGAACAATGAGTGATACAAAAGGACATTCAAAATGTGTAATAGGGTTTTTAAACTTAAAATCAGATTTAGTTTATGATGCGATTAGATATTTACCTTGCTAGAGGGTTGGATATCAATAAATAGCTTACATTATATATATGCCTTTAACACAAACATGAAACAGTGCTAGTAGCCTTCTATCCTGTTTTCGATAAACGATATCCATTACATTTAAAACTAAGATCAATTAAATAAAGTTAATCACAATAAAAAATATTGTATTACTATACAGGTATATTTGCTTGCTAGAGTCCCCCAACATTTGTCAATATAATCGCTATTTATTTTTAGTTCCAATAATTTTGCCTTGTTTCGTAAGCACAGCAGCAATGTTGGCTAAACAAGACCTGCACCCTTCCAAGAAGGTTGGACTTATCCCGTGAATTTCCAGTGATGGACCATGAAGAACGTATCCTGTTTTGTTTATGGTTTTAAGCCTTTCTCATTCAGAATCACTGGATCCTGGACCACACTAATTGGTTTGCGGATTGGTTCCTCAGAAAAGCTACATGAACTCTCAAAACACATATATGGGCCAAATAAAATCCACACGTAATGCATGCACAACCTCAGCATGGTAAGAGTTTTTTGTAAACAAATTATAGATTTTTTTTAGTGAACCCTTATTACAGAAGTTTTAAAAACTCACTAAATATGTCTAGATAGATCAGTTAACAAGTAATGGACTAGATAATGGATATATTTTAAACAAGATGGTGGAACATATCACACATCAAATGTCCACGTGAGAGAAATTGAAAGGTTTTTTTTATAAACTGAGTAATCTCAAAAAATGATTGAACACCATTATCTCCAGTTTTGACATCAACCGATAATTTGTAAGGGGGCTATTGTAAGGAATAGAGTACAGAAATAAACCATGTATAATCGCAGTCTTCAAAAAAAGCTATTCACCAAGAGAGTGAACCTATTACTGAGGATACTTTAATAAAAGTATTCCAAAATTTGGAAAGTCAAGTAGAAAAGTGCTTGAATGCCGGAGGGGAACATTTTCCGCATCAGTTGCGAACAGGTCCTATTTCACACGGATATTCACTTGCTATATGTTTATACATTTTTATGATGAACTATAAATAAATAGAGAATATATTGAGAAAGGTTTGGGACCTCTAGCGAGTGAATTATCCGGTATTTATTTCGTTGGTTATGTTGAAAGACCCTATCAAGATTATAAAATACATTCTCTATCACATTATATAATACATTTTGAGTAAATTTGCATTTGTGTATAACGAATAAAAGTGAGAATACACTAAAAATACAATCTATATTGCGAGCCTTTTAAAACAAATGTGATATGTTGAGCCGTACTTGATGATAGAGGGCAAGTTGTGTGTGTTTGTAAAAAAAAAAGGGCGCGGAATCCTTTTACTCAATTAAAAATTAAAAAAACCTCAAGGTACTACCAAGACTTTCAGAAATTATAGTTTTCCCTTTAAACAAATAAAATTGTCTATAAAACATTATATTTACTTTTTTTGCAATTTGTATTTCTATCCATCCGTGCTAAGTAAATGATTTTATTTCATTAACTGAGTAGGGAGGATGAACATTTTCGTGGAGGGAGAATTCCAAATCATTTTGAAAAATAAAACTTGAGTACATCCAGATGGGTTTCGAAGTCCAAACATCCCGGAACTGGCAAATCAATTAATATAAGATTGAGAGTTAATCCATGCACTCACCGTTGTTTGTAATATTGCTAAATCTTTAATTACCATACAAGAAAATATATTGATATATTAATATTAAATCTTTTAAGTTTAAAACTAACTTACACTAACCTTAAATAAATATACTGGTATATTTGATAGCATTTGTCTCTTTCAAAATGCATATGGCACCATAAATAAGAAAATCTCAACAATAGTAATTTTATGACAAGATTGGATATATATATATATATATATATATAATAAATTATATATAAATAATACATTATTATGTGTAAACTACCTCTGTTATTTATCAGATTCACCATGTAAACTTAATTTTATGAGATGAATTAAATATATTTAAATAGTTTACCCATAGATATATAGATATTTGTGTGTGAAACCCCACATATGTGGCTTTTCTAGAGCCGTAAGTTATCTGAGTGACACACTAGCCATATGTGACCTCAAGTTTTGGCCTTCCCATACCTCCCCTTTCCATCCGTTGTGGCCGACCAATCACCGACCAGAACACAACGGCTAAGCATTAAGTTGTCAATGTAGGGGTATTAAGGTTTGCATTACGAAGTGACGCATAAATATCTTTCAACAGATGGTGTTTGTATGGCTAGGCTTGTTCACCCACTTTGCTATTGCCTTTCGTGACACTATAAATAAAATGTTTTCATCAACAATAACTTATCGAGTTACCATGTCATTGTTGGTTAGTACTTTAATATTTTTTAAATAAATACAACGCCATTTCTTTTCAAAAACCTTTTTAAAAAATTTGTCTTTTTTTATGAAAATAAAGATATTGTAGCCTAATAAATGGAGAAAATGTGCAAATTTTTTAACGTAGCTTTTATCAAATTCCTGAGCCTTATATTTTGTTACTTTTAATTGGGTAAAAACACACTAGATATATAGTGATCATATTTACAAACCTTGAATGCGTACATATTGTATTTAATACTATACTGAGCGCATAGCCCATACGGATAATAAGACGCGGTGCTGGGTATTATTTTTAATTCCCTATTGAAACATTTTATGTTGAATCAACAGTTAAATTGCTGTTCTCTTAATACGTGTATTTTAACTCAATAATATTATCGTATCCATAGTTATGTTTTAAATGGGCCATACATATAAACATAGCTCGTTACTTATTTGTTGAAACAAACATTGTATCTCTTATTAATAACTTATCTGGCTGGAAATAAAACAAACGTGTTTGAAATGCATCCACTTTAACAATAAAAACTCGTTTCACTCTTTTGACTATGGTAAAATAAATCTTATTTCAAAAACTTTGAATAGTATTTTTTTTATATTTAACGTAGGTATAACGCAATTTCTTCTCGGGTTTACTATGGTTAGCTATGGTTAGCTATTCAGTTTCACATACATTATGAGTTTTGAGTAAATATGTTCATTTTTAAACAATGGAGTGAGAAAGTTCGTGAGGAGCTCCGTACCATTTATTGGATAATCTATGCTAGTCAGAATTTTCTAATGACTAAGATCATGGATTAATAAGAATTTTGGTAGTATAAAATAGCCACCAACCATCAAAAAACATGTTGATATTTACTCTAATCTAACGTGTTACAAGTAACAAGCTCGATCAAATTGGAGAATACTCACCCTCTGCCCTGTTGAACCCTAATACTGTAGCACATGTGCCACGACCTCCTCTACCTAACACACAGTTCCACGGACTAAATGCAGATATGATTTAACTGTCTGCTCATGAAGGAAGCCACGCCCAGAAAGAACATGTGATGGCGACTCCACGCGTCTAGTCTTAGTTACCGCCGCCTGGATGGTTCCAATGCTTTCTATTAGTTCCTAGAGTGTTCGCGATCCTTCCCAGCGCTGTTCTATCTTCTCCTTTTCCCCCTCTCTCTGTGGGCATGTCAACGTTACGTGCTTGCTATATATTGTGGTGGTATGTATCGTCACTCTTTGTATCAATGGCTTACTAAGTTGAGAGCGCCGGATTAAGCTTAGACTTAATTATATTCATCAACATTCTATTTAGGCTTAAAATGGGGGAAATCGCTTCAAAATTGTTGGTTCGAACTTTTAAACTTTATATGTAAACTTTCCGATTAATTTCTTTGGGGTTTCAACGTGGTTAATTTGTAAACACTATTTAATAGTTTATGGAACCAAATATTTGTTCATAACTGAACTTTCTATCTATCCTAGCCGCCAGTTGGCTAACTTTGAGTTGCGCTCTTACCGCCTTTCTGTTTAATAATTTGCATCATTAGCAAACAGATATAGTTCAGGGACGTTGACTGACTGCATTTTATATATTTTATTATTATGTGAGGATCACTCACTTGTCGTATGTAAATATGGTTACCTTGGCTGACTTAAGCGGTGCAAAAAGATGAACGTCGTGAATTTGTGCTGTTTTTGTAGGAGTCTATCTCTATGGGATACATTGCTAGACGGGGTACTTAATTTGACTCTTAATATTTAATGTATGATTCGTGCTAACTTATTAGTGGTAGTAAAACTTTTTTTGATGTTCTACTTTATTTCACAATGCTCTGTTACGTCGCTAGCCAGAGTATTGGCACAGGAGGCGGGCAAGCTTTACTATGAATTTATATGATTTGGGGATCCTTGTAATAATTGTTCCCGGGGTATTAACGATATTATTGGTGAGCTCGATTGATATTATAGTCTTTAACTTATTACTCTGGGATATATTTTTATTTCTAGTAAATTAATGTATTTGTGCAATATTAATATCCTTATCTTTGGGTTGTCTAGCGAACTTCGTATATCTATGACGTCTTCATTTATTTTGGCCTTAGTCAGTTGGTGAAATAGTGTATATTTATAGAGATGTCTTATTCAATATTAATTAATCTCACATTAAACTCTAGTCTATTATCATACTAATGGAGTAATATGTTGACATTATGGTCTTACAATTTAAATTCATCTATTTTAAATGTAATGGATTAATGTTTATATTAAAGTCTCTCACTTTAAACTCTTGTATATTTTCATATAGATGGAATATTCTGTTTAACTATAAAGTCCAACTTAACTCGCTCTAAGCGATATTACTGCATTTTTAATTCTTATTGTGTATCATCCATTTCTCTTGTTCTCTTGTAACAAATAAAATATATACTGTTATTCTCTGGTAACTATTTGACTTATTTCTCACGCTTACATGCAAGTAAAGGTAGTTACACTAAAGCATTATTTACCCACACAATGTCACTATAGCTCAATTTGATTTCCACACCCACTAACTACTTATAAACCACATAGTGTTCTATTTTTAGAAATGTATTCACGCTATTTGATGTTATCTATAAACAATTTGCAAGCATAACAAAAGTTAAAAAACGTAAGTCATAATGCTTGTAGTTAATAGCATAAATCGCTGTACTACACTTTTATATTTTCATGAGTCTACTGAATGTTCAACACACAAATTTAATAGATTAAAAGTAAGTATTTTTTTAGCCGTAGGTAAAAACAAATGTTGGCAAATGTATGTTTGTTTATGGAATATATTGTTTTAGTTTGGGATATATGTTTCTCATTCATACCATACTGACAAGGCGTGCAAGAAAAATTGTTAAAGGTTTTTGTTTATTAAATTATTTCTTGATAAATTCAAACAATTTGGACGTACCTTATCCAAAAATTGATTTATATATTATTAGTCTAAGTTTATTATCATGTTCACACATCCCTAAAAACCTTAATCGAAAATAATATCACAACTTTAATTAGATTTAATTTTTTTAACGCAATTAAACATATTTATTCATTTCAATTAATTTAAAAAGGAGGCCTGAACACAGAGAATCGAACTAATTTAAATTAATTTAATTGTGGTATTCTACACAAGGAAAAACTCTTAATTTGATTTACACATTGCGTATAGATAAACTTTGAGTTTAATCAATATAGATCATAAATATTTTTGTTTCACCTTAAATTACGTAGATTTAATAATAATTCAGAACCCATACCACAACAGAGTGTTAAGTGTATTAAATATACACGTATCACTCTTCCATTTTAAATGCTAGTTAGGATTAACCCAAGCTAAGTTCAATGTGGTATGGGTTCTGAATTATTACTAAATCTACGTAATTTAAGGTGAAATAAAAATAATTATGACCTCTATTGATTATACTCAAAGTTTATCTAAGATGTATGAGTACTTGCTTTAGAGGCTAAGTACGTTATATTTTTCATTTGTCAAATATTATCGGAGGTTGTTGTTGATATAACATTTTATTTGTTTAAGCTCTCGTTGAATACATAAAACTAAAAAAAAAAAACTCTTCTAAATAGTAAACTGTAGGGCTCTTAACAACCTCAAGTATACAATGTAGACAGACCTTTCTTCAGACTCAATTTGAATTCAAATACCGCGGTGGTGTCGAGCCGGACACCCGGGGCGAAATACCGAGCGTAAACAGCATTTCTCCCTTATCTCGTCGGACATTGGGGTCTGTCGTCTGTCCCGTGTAATTTGCTAATTGCATCACTGTACTCTTATACTCCTACCACGTCCAAACGATTACCCCTTCGCACACTTGTCACTAATTATGACCCAGCGTAGTTTCTCTTTCGGACCATTGCTTTGTCCTACTGGCCATGTCCACACCCGCAGAGTATATACTTCAAACTTACCGGTAACGTTGCACTTTTACGAAACGTACATAAAAACAAGATGGAGCTTAGGGCTAAACAAATGGTTGCTAGGTACTTGGTCTCAATCATTTTAAACTATCCCTCGTTATCACTGACTAAATTACAAAAAAAAACATTTCAGTCTGTTAGAACCTGGTAAACTTTAACGTTGCTCAATTTATTGGTTTAAATAGTTGCACACCTTAATAAATTATATCACATTTATATTTATATTATTATTATATTTTTTGGATTATATATCTATACTAAAGGAAGTTTAATAATATATGTCGGCGGATTAAAGAATATTTGTCATTTAAAACAGCTGATTTATTTAAATTGACCCCCTGTGAAGTTTAATGGCCAGAGTTCCAGGCTATAGATTCAGAGGTCCCTAGTTCTATCCTGGCCTTTTCACATTTTTATATGAAGCAATAGGTCTAGAATAGAGTAAACACAGCCTCATGAGGTTACTTTAAGGGCTAGTTGAGGAGAAAACTGAAATTAATGACAGGAGGTTTCATTTGGTGACCCCATTACACCCTCTAACCTCAAGTGTTTGCACTATCTTCGCCAACATGCAGCGGCCGCTCGGTAAGTAAAGCTCTCTTACAGCAGACGCCAGAGTTTTTTTTACTTTAAATTAATATTGCTAACCTAAATAATATTTGACCCTTTTTAAGGTATATTTTAGATTAGTTTACAAAATAAACACTTGCTAAAACAAAACATGGTATGCAGTACTTTATTAGACTATTTATTATATGCATTTTTATTTAAGTTTGTGCTTATTTCACTGATTACTATATTTTTTCATACCACTGATATATTTTGAATTGGGTTTTTATCAAACCCAAATTGGTTGTGGTCTATTTTAATCATAACCTAATTCATCACTTATGTATGGGTTTCGAAGGGCAAGGAGTCAAGCGCATCTTGCCAATTTTTTAGGCGATAGGGAGATTTTTTTTATACCAGTAGGGTGTAATGAAGAGGTTTTTTCTAAATAGTTTACCCCTCTTCATCCCTTCACCATTAGTGTAAATTTGGGGATGGCTTGGATGGATATTAGGATGTTTGTCTCATTAAACAAACACGTCCTTAAAGATGAAAATCTTTTAGAGTAATAATTGTGTTGTAATATAGAACGCTGACACCCATACAGGGTTTGGTCAACTAGCCTCCTGGATCTCCTCGCCATTGTGTCAATCAAATATATAACACTTAGAGGTTTATATAGATAAACACAATTTTTTGAAGGCTATCCTGGTTAGCTCAGTCAGTAGCGCTGTTGTCAAACAAAGCTGGACATCCAGTGTTCGCAACCCTGTTCGGTTGTCATTTTAATACATTTACACATTTTGTGTCATAATTTTTCGAATGTAGATAAATGTGAAGTTAAGGGTCTGAAATCCATTCGAACATTTGTGGTTAAGTATAATATGTTTGTTGAGACTTCATTGTAAGTGACTCATTGTAATCTCTCAAATGTTTAATTAGCTGTAAGAAATCGTTAACAATGACATGACAGATATAGGTTGCTTCATTTTGTGTCTCAAAAAATCTATACATTACTAAAGCGTATCTGGAGCCAAATATGATGAATGGAGATTTTATTACTTTGGTGTAAGCCAAAAATACTATTCACTCAACATTTTTTTATAAATAATAATATTACCTAGTTTTTTGAACAGTATTCCTCCTATCCCAAACTGCATTGGTTCAGTTAATAAGCTTTATTACATGATCCAATAATGTTCGGTTTATTTTAAAAAAAAATCTTTTTCATCTTTGTATTCTTCCAAAGCCCTTATAATATAGCATTGAGCACAATCATTAGATAAGTTCTTATAAAACTATTATATTTTCTGTTATTATTAGTTGCTTGATCTAGAACATTAATTTTTTTTTCTAAATTTCCTGAAGGCTCATTAAAATTTAAGCCTAATTATAAATCTATATTGTAATAATAAACTACATAATTTTATGTGTCTCATTATCTCGTCATTATGTTATTTTGTAAAATATAATCTTTATTTGCCATTTACTTTTTAAGTGTGTTATCCTTCTAAAAAAATGCACTTCATTTTTCAAACGTTTGTGTTCAACATTATTTTTCTTTATCATAACCTCAATTTTTTCTGTGGTTTGAAAATATTTCAGGTAGACTTGATATAGCTAGCGCAAGTGGGCTAGTGTGTAATGAGGTGGACTGGATATAACTATCTTGAGACAGGGATAGGGTGTGATGAAGTGGACTGGATAGAACTAGCTCGAGACAGGGATGGAGGGCGGTCTTTTGTAAGTGTGACAATAAGTGTTGAATTTCTAGTGTCACAGAGTAATTAGATAATTTTGAGCTCCACCCATAATTAAAATATTCACAAGCCCTCGCCAAAATATTATAGGAGCATCTTCAATATTACACACAAACCTGTCCTTTAAAAAAGTGTATCAGCCCTAAATGGCATTTAGAGTTTTATTGCAATGAACTTAATTTTAGATTTAAAAAAATACTATCGAGAGCAATCATTTCCGCAAATCGTCTAAAACTAGCATTCGGAAAGAATTAAAAGTAATTTAACCAGTGATAAAGAGAATAACCAAGGAAGACACACATAAGAAGGGCAACCCCAACACCGGACACATTCTAGTGTCAAATGGACGCTTGTTCTTTAAAATGTTTCCCTCCACTGCCTGAGGTCTCCAACCCCTCATAGCAGGGGGGAAAATGGGCAGTAATAATAAAGAGCCCATTAAGGCAGATAGCATCTCCGGATGGACCGTGGGCGTCTGTCTATCCTCAAGTCTTCTCCCGACTGTAGCTCCAAGACGCTAGAGATTGGGTGAATCCAAGTGAAGGGGGAAAGTTAAAAAAAAGGGGGAGGAGGGACACAACAATATTAGCTTCGAAGAAGTAGTAGGAAGAGAAATTGGTGAACTAGAGACACACCAAAATGACGACAAAGAGGGGTAAAAAAAATACTGTTTGAAGGAAAATGGTACATTAAGGGACAGAAAGAAAGATGTATATTGGAGTCTGTAACTGCGGTTATAAAAAGAGAGGAGTAGGAAAGTTTTAGGTGCAAGGAGAATGGAAGTCGGACGCTAATCTACAGTGGCAAAGTCTTTTTTTTTAACAAAAAAAATTAAAAAATTAAAATGATATAAATTTAATGACTTGTTTTTTAGTGAAAGCAATATGGGATTTGTTAAATGTAAAAATAAATAAATATACGGAAATAAAAATTTATTTATATTACAATAACACTCTTTTATGTTTTATTTCTGTTTAAATCAGCTTACCGCCTCTCAAGATTATCCTTATATTTATACCTATGAGGTAGGGATGAGGTAGGTTTAAATTCTTCTTGAGGGTAGTTTTCCTATATGATTAAACTATTCTACCTCCATGAAAATTAAAATACATTTTGTTTAAACTGTAACATCTTTACCCTTATCCAATTAGAGTAATTGCATTTTTATATAATATACACGGCTGTAATACTAGACAAGCAAATTTGACTTGATATCATTCAAGTATTTATAAATTAATTAATGGAACTACTTTTTCTTTTAATACTGTGCTATATTTTATTCTATTGCAGTTAATATTTTTTTACTCTGGTTTTATTTTAAAAGGAACTTTTAAGACCAGGATATTTATGTAATCTAGTTATTTAATGAACCTTACAACAAATGTTAATATATACTGTAGAGTACATGTCGAAAAATTGCTGTTTTAAAGCATTACCCACATACTTATTTCACTAACCTATTAACCATTTGACCTTGAATTGATCTAACTTGACTTTGTGCAAGTTAACATTGCTTAGTATTTGTTTAGATATAGTTTAAAAATGAATCCTGGAGACGGGGATCATATTAATCATATTTCAACTTTATTTTTAACAATTTACGTGAAAGTCTCTCCTTTACTTATATTATATAACAATTCTGTAAATTATAATATCACATAAATTTACCTAACATTACTTTACTGATTATACACTTATATACACATACGTATAGCATGAACGGGCAGTAAAACGATGTAATAAAACAATACACTACCTTTGGCATCTAAAGAATCCAATTTTTAAATTTAAAATGAGAGTTTTATTCGTTTTTAAGGGTTAAAACTATTAAAAGCAATTGGATGTTTAGAAGATATAAAGTTTACAAAATATGGTTTACTAAACATGTAATAGATACGATATTAAAAAAAAGGAAGCTAACTTATGAAATATAAAAGAGTTTTTTTTTATCGATATTGGATTTTAAGAAATGTATTAACTTATTTTTCAATTACCAGTGATGTTTCAGCAATCGGAATTTACATTTAAACAAAACTAGTATGCATAATATTTATTTACTTCTGCCTAAGCGAAGACCTTGTTTTTTCAAAAGTTATGGACTAAATTCGACATACCACAAAAAAAATATATGCCCGTTTCGATGTAGAATATTTTAAAGGGTGGATATATTTTTCTGTATTCCCTGTAAATATAAGTTTTGGCAAAAATTAACATACAGAACTGTTTTAACATTATATAGGCTAATTTCAAATAGTATACAGAATCAAACACAACCAGACCATTACTTATATTTTGTTTCCCACATATTTACAATTCAGCTAGATAAAATCCTTTACATTTTGTGTCCGATATTAAAGGAGCTACGCTCCTACCACAATAGTTGCAGCTGTTCAAAAACTTAGTGTTATTTAAAAGTGGTTGGCTATTTCAAAATTTGGTTTGCGCCAACATAGAAAAACTTACATTAACAGCTTCATAACTTAAAAAGATTTATAAAAAAAAGTTATACATCTTTACCACTTAAACAACGTTTTCACAGTTTTTGATGGTAGCTTTGAAATTTCAAAGCCAATAAAACATTATATTAATTAATACAATGGGGATAGGTTATACCCCTTAAATTAGATGGTGACATCAATCTATTTGAATAGGCATAATAAATAAAAACTTGCCTAAATATTTACTTATCCTAAATTGTAAATTCATCTTATCCGGCCTTATCAATATCACGTTTAAATCTCATTGTAATCTTAAATAAATAAATTTAATTGTATAAAACCTTAATCTTAGTGTTTGGTTTTAAATCAAGCAAGTTAAGAGTACGCTTACAATTTAAAAGTAATGGGGAAAGGATAGAAACTTTGTAGCAATTTTATTCGGGAAGAAGGATTTTTTTGAGGTTTTCTTCTCTTTTAAAGTACAATTCAAGTCTTAGACACTTGTCGTTATGCCTGCACACTGTAGTCGAGATAGTGGAAGACTTAGTAAGCAAATGAAACTGTAAGACACAATTCCAGGTTGTAGAAAAGGTGAATTTAAAGTAAGAGGGGAAGGTAGAAAGTAATACAAGAGTAGAAAGTTATATAAACGAGGAGAAGGGGAATAATTGAAAGAAATTACAATGACTTGAGATAGAAGGAAATGATGTTATTGTTGCATGTTCTAAACCAAAATATTTTTTATTTTTTCTTCTTCTGCAAGTAATAGGATATAAGTAAGGATGGGGGTAAATAATATTATGAAGAGGTACAAAAACCACAGTGAAGATTTAAAAAAAATTAAAAAAAAGATTGTAAAAATCTATGTTAACGTATAGCCCTTACAAATACTAACAAAAAGTCACTAAGTAGAATCGTAGAAAATCTATATATTCAAATAAGCTCGAGAAACAATATAATTTATCTAGTTTACGATATGGGATAACCATGTTAAAAATCCGGCATCCAAATGTTGAAGTTTTAATGCACCTATATTGATTATGAAATTTTAAACTCACCTTTCTAAAACAAATTAATGAAACGCGCTTCGATGGCCTCATGTTCTATGGTGCTACTATCACAATAGACTAAACGGCCTATGACGATGTGGTTCGATGCCGGTCGGGTGTATTGAGGGTGGTTTTTCCTAAACGGTTTCACATTTTCTCTTCACGCAAATGCAGGTACACTAAATTTAACCTTTCTCATCCCTAGCTTGAGCTTAGTCAATACCTAAGTGTATAACCTAAATTTATACTAATACGTGCTGCTAAAGAATGTATTTGTTTGCCAAAGATTTGAAAAGAGTTTTCATATTTAAAAAAGAATTAGTTTTTGATTGACAACCTTCTTTGACAGGTATTTGAAAACTGACACATTTCACTCTGTATTTGCGAAAATATCCACTGTATCCTCATATTTCAGAGCGAGCTAATTACATCTCTCGTCAAAGTGTTTTGTAATCATAACCGGGGACGGTGTTCTCCTGCTAATTAAGTAATTAATTAATGTTCTGCAGTGTAGTGATAGCTATGGGTAAGGACAGTGAGATTGAATGAGGGGTGGAGGGGGGATAGAGGTCGCTAAGCGGATAGGGTTATCATCGTCTAGCGATAGTCACCATTTGCTTTGCTTCCTTCGGGGAATGGGCCGTAGAGAGTCGACCCGACCCTCCCATGGTTTTCTCTTCGTCACTTTTCCTCTTGTAATCGACATTGTTTACAACTTCATCCTCATGTACCTTAGCCCTGCTGACCAATAAATGTTTATCCAGCATGCGTCACATTTATCAGCCCACAGTTCCTCTCTTTGTCTCGCATGAGCTCCGTTGGGATAGTTTAGTGTGTGGTAGAAGATTTCTTAAATTCTTTCATTTCGGGTTCTTGATTATTATATATCCATCTATCAAATGTGATTGATTATTTCTAGATCTGCTCTAATTGAAATTACCAATAAAGCTATTTTTACAGTTTTATAAAATAAAAAATAGTAAATAACTCATTGATCTACCAAAAAGTTATTTTGGGCTACCTACTAGTCTTAACTTTTCTTTGTATTTATATAACTATTGCAAATGTGTTCTAGCTTATAACGCTAATAACTTTTTTTTAATATCTAAATTAGTTGTGATAAAAATTACCTTACACATATGTTTCACTAGTAAACATGTTTATAAATTTTCAAATACTTGTTTTGTATTACTTCCCTGATAAATTTTAGCATATTTATACAAGTCAGAACAATATGAAAATATCTTCAATGGATGTCATGAGCGTTAAATTTTCCAAAAACATAAAGGTAATTAAATTATAGTCAATAAATTATATATTTACCAAAAACAAAAGTCCAGCAAACTCCATAGAATGTGTTTGTTTTTTCATGAAGAAAATATTCAAATATTACTTTAACCTGTTGAAGATAAGCTTAAATCAAATAAGTGTCGACTATATTTAAAATAATATATATAATAATAATGTGTTTTCAACAAACATTTTTTGAGAGTCATATTACAAGATTTTATCGGAATAGAACATTTATTTTTGATATATTATTTTATATGTTTAATTATGATATACTTGAATGTAAGACCATAACAATTAGTTCCTGTAAATCTTTCAGGTACGAACTACACTTAACTTTGTATATTTCTAAGTTATTATAAACATAATTTTATCATTGGTTTATAAGAGTCAGTTAAAGTATGATGTGATCTACATCTCATAAAAGTATAAGTCAATTAATGAATGTAAATTTAATTGGATTGTATATTTAAATTTAAAGCTTTAATATGTATTTATTCATGTATAGTTAAGAGTAAGAGGTAATATAATTTATTTATTTCAGAATTATTATTTATAAAACGAGGATTATAACTATGCAATGCACATTAATACACTAATAATCATTTCAAAACTTAAATATACATAACATATATTGCGCTGTATCTTATCATTAAGTATGACGGCCGGCTAATCGCATTGTAGTTGAATACAACACACATAATCTACTTTCTCCACATGACAGTCCCTACTGTTTATACAGGCCCGCTAAGCACTGATGTACGTTGGGTTGTACCGTCCATTACATCAAGGTGCCATCTAGTGAAAACGGGAGTAAGATAACACCACCAGTAGTATATAAATATTTTTTTGCTGGAGTTACTCTTCTCTACCCAGTGGGAATTTTTGTAGAGCTTTATCAGTGTTTCGCAGAAAAGTTTAGAGTGTGTGGTTGGAGGGTATTCGAGGGCCCGACTAGATAACACACGATTTTTTTTAAGACTAGAACAAAATGTATATATATTTAAACATGTGTCTGTTTTATAATGCTATTAAAAGTCATTAGTTATCTTGTTACTCGCTGATGCTTTCAAGATCCACGTTTTTAGTTAAAGTATATAAATATCTTCAACCCTTGATGAGCATGTATAATTACTATAAAAAATATCAAATATTTTTTAAAATTTAGTTTGATATCTTCCTTCAAATAATGTTACGAAAGATTCAAACAAATTACATTCTGATGGATCAGTTTTGTAGATTTAGAAAAAAATGTATGTAGAGAGGGATTGTGACGTTGGTCGTTCAGCTTTACTCACCAAATGCTCTACCATTCGTATTATCCGGGATATCGCTCCCAAAATTGTATTTATATAGTTTAATAGCGCACTGACCAGGATTCGAATCTTTGCTTGTGTGTAATTTTACATAATTTTACGCCGTACTAAGATCGTTAAACCATATCTTAGGCTGGCGAGATTCAAACCGTGCTTCACAGAACCATTGAGCTTCGTCATAACTATTTCAGGCTCCATGAGGCAATTTTAGAATATTAATTATTGGATTTCCACTCTTTAAAAGAGCATCAATAATTTTTTTTAAAATTAAATCAAAATAAAGGAATTTGCCAAAGGCACTGCCAGAACATCTGATGTCATCTGTTTGATTTATACTTTTGTGCTTGAAAAATTTAACTGTCATTACTGATAATTTCAAATATTAAATGAGTAAGATTCTGTGAATTTTCCTACTAGTGTCCAACAATAATTACTACAATGTTACAATATATTCTTTGTATCCGTTAAATTTAATCATCTATGTATATGTAAATGATTATGTCTTCTCATTGGAACAAATTATTACTGATTATATGCTGAATACATAATTTAGAGTTTTAAAAATCTACTTAACGTGTAGGCCTATACTTTGTGCCATTGATTAACTTTATAATAATTTGTTTCATATTTAGTATCCAAATCCCTTCATTTGTTTATTGCGTATATTCCTAACGTGCTAAGTGTTTTGGGTTTGAACCCTGGCATAAATGATAGCAATAGTTGAGGAAATTTTAAATTCCCTACAATTGTGGACATTATATATTTTCTAGAATGTATTTAGTTAATAAGTCTTATCATGTTGGTAAGTATATGTGGGGTGAATAACCCTTTTACATATACGTACTGTTCATCTTATTACTTACACAGCATACATTCTTACAAATTTAATAGAAATGTTAAAGATGAAAAATCAATTTGACCTATAGGAAATTTATCACAATCTAACTTTTTTACAATCTAGAAAAAAAATGCTGTCCACTTAAAGGTGGTGATTTAATCCTGACCTCTTAACCTCTTCGTGACCTTCAACCTCATCATAAAGTGAAGTGGCGGACCGGCAGGTGGTCATGTGAGGTGGCCCCTAACCTCGACTGTCCACAATCACCCTTCACCCTTCATCATCCCCTCCATCCTTTCCTCGAAATGACCAAGCAGCGCCAAGGGATGGGTTGGTTGGAGAAGGGAAAGAGGGGAGGGGAGGGATTCGCTTGGTTTGCGACGCTTGTTAGTGTTAATTGGTGGGCAGTGGCGTATGGCGAAATGGTACTAGGTGACGTACCGTGACGAGTTCGCGACGATAAAAAGTGGGTTGGATGAACGACTCAATGGAAAGTGTAAGAAAAGAAAAAAAGAAGAAAAAAGTAACTTTATTTTGTTTTAAAAAACATATCAAATCTTTGACTGACTTTAAAGACCCTTGCATTAAGGGGGAAAACAGTTTTTAAGAAATTAACTTTTAGCTCATGTAGCAGTTGATATGAGGCATTCTCTACGATTACCTTAATGCGCTGTCCTGTTTATCTAGCGAGTGGGGTGGGAAAAGCAAAATGGAGGTATCTGATGTACTGTTGGATGGTAGTGTACTACGAAAAGGGGAAGGTTACGTGGCCGAGCTACAAACGGTTGTTGCAATCAAATATTTTGATGTACTAGGGTCCGGGGTTCAATCCTTGGTCCCGGCACAGATTTATCTGATCGCCAAACCCTTCCTTCACCTCTGACAAGACGTGTATTAATCACAACTTGAGAATGTGGGCAATGCCAGGCCTCCACCGTGGTTCGGATCCCACGTTAAACTGTAGGTCCTCCATTTCATCTCACAGTCACTCTATCATTACACATCAGCGTAAGAGCGGATAACCTGAACGGGTAGTAAGACGGGGTTCTAATAATAATAATAATAATAATATTTTGATATTTTTGCCCAATTCACGAGTGGCAAAAGCTATGCGGCTTTGGAATATGAAAAATAAAACTACCATAACCGATTGCTTGTAGGATAGAGAATGGTCCCAACTTTTTTTTTCTAACTTATGATACATTATTTATACATTGAAAAATGTTATTTATGTATAATACAAACAGTGGAGGCATATGTAAGATAGAGAATTATTATCCCCTTTTAATTATGTTTGAGGTGTTTATTCTTCATGATGAAATTCAACCCGAACTTTCCTTTTCCAATTATATTATATTTGCTTGATATCCTTCCTTCTAACTTTTTGTAGCTTATTAGCAATTGCGTGAGTTCCCGTTTCCTTGACGACATCTTGTATTCGCCCAAGCAGGACAATCGCGTCAACCCTATTCGCTTCGTTTAGCCCGCGCGTTTGACCGATCACTGAGGACAATGTCTAGAGGCCGTTTGCAAGAACGAAAATTAGTAAATGTGAGGGGGGAAGTGAGAAGTGAATTGGCGTTGATCTACTTGCTACTGGGGCGTAGATTACAAACCAACGCCAATCATTTCTTATTAACTAAATATATAATAAATATAAGCACATGTAGGAAGACACACGCATATGCATGTTAACAGTTATATGCTTAAATCCAATAATAATTATAATAATAATAGTAATAATACTTTCCTACAATTTAAATCTGACCACCAATCACAAGTCCCAAAAACAAAATACCACTGAAAAATACAAATAAAAAATAAATATTTACTGTACAATTACATAAAAGAAAAATATTTATAAATGAACAAAAAAATTGTTTGAATACAAAGATTATGAGGATAAATTATTACAGTGAATAACATATCACTTGAGGTATAACACGTGCACTTTCTAAACTGACTGATTATCATCAAACGAGAATTTCTATGAGCTAGAGCGAAAGGGCCTAATAATTTTGCCAGAAAATGTATCATAACATACTTTCGAGGGTTTTTTTACATTCCACAATCGACATAGGACCAATGACTTTACTTCCCTTCCGAAAGAAGTTGAGCTACAGATTTTTAGCGCTCAAGAAAAATTTGCTGACCCCGGCTGGGTTTAAACCCAAGAACATCGGCTACTGAGGAGCAGCAATTTACCCGAAGACCTCCCAGGTTGACGAAAAAACATTTAAATACAATAAATATGTATAAGATTCAAGAAAAACACGTTATTTAAATTAGAATATATAATACAATTTATTGATGACAGAGAAGATTCCTAGTAAATTTCTTGAGTTTTTTTTAATTTCTTTAATGATAAATATCAAATTCTGTAGAACTAATATTTTGTAAGGATACACAATGGCCAAGAGAAAGCTGCTCGTGTAGGATATAAGATAGGTGGAAGATATATTTATATTTTAAAGGGCAGGAGAAGGCATAGAACGCCCGACTGTTCGCATGCAAGCTTACATGGAAAATATTAAAAATAAAAGAGCCATACAATAAAGTATATGTGTGTGAATATAATTTGGAGGGCAGCTCTTGGTTTTGTATTCGATTATGATGATAGGTCCGGTTAGTAAATAATTTAACAAGGCAGCCAACACAAAGTTTTCAGTGGAAGTTTTCCCATTCGTAAAGAATCATTTGAGGTAATGGTATTCAAATAACACAGAAAATTCCTGTTTTGACCTAATATATTCAATTTTAGTAAATAATAAATTAATCCATTGGAATATTGCCTATTAACAGCAATGGGACCCGCTTTGGTGGCTACCTAGTCTAACGTGCTACACTCACATTAGACTAGACTGCCAATGATGGGAAGATCGAGGTTCGAATCTCGGTCTGGTGTACCGAGGGTGTTTTTTTCCAAAATGATTTTCCATTATCTCTCCACGTGAATGCAGGTGCACTTCCTATAAATATAACATCCCTAATCCTTAAAACAGCGTAATTAATACATAGGCACATATCGCAAACGAATAATAAGACGCAGTGATGGAAAAAAATAGTAAAGGGCCCTATTTAATAAAGTTATCAATATTTGTATTTTACGCAATTATTTTTTTAACTTAAATCAAATACACTGGTAACATGGAAAAACTTTCAAAAACCTATGAGTGATTCTTATATATTTATCTTTATTACATCAGATAAACATTTCATGGTTTGCATCTGGAGTATACCAAAGATGGATGAGCTAAGGAAACCGTAAAAAAAATTGCAAATAGATGGCTCGCTTGACAAGAATAAATGCTGGACGCTCTAAAATCGCTGTAAAACCACACGCACTAAACATTCATTTGTCTCAACATGGCAGATAAGCTTCCATTAAGGCTGTGTGGCGCTTAATATAGTAAAACTACAGTCACATTCAAATACATATATAAAAGGGAAATTAATTCAAAATTCTACTATATACTATATTACTATATATAGTATAATAATTATTCTATTCTTTGTTTGAAAATTTAGCATTCACACAGATGAACACACCTCATAATAACATTTAGTTTTATAATTCTCATACCTATATTAAATATTGGGAGTACTGCAACCCTTAATAAAACTAATCAAGACTTTAACGTGGAAGAAAATATTAGTTTAGCTAGTCGCTTTATCTAAACTTTTTTTTAATACTTCCTTGCTCTTTTGAGCTCGCTTAACTGTGGCAGGTCCACTCCTTGGTTGTTCGCTAAAGAATCTGTTTTCTTGGTATAAAAGAACTACTTTTCAAGCTCCAGCTATCAACTGAGCGTTACCGGGGCAGATTTGTAACTGGAGAAAACGTAAGCTTGAGTATTGCACGTATAAATGTACATTTATTATGAGAAGACCATAAAATATATAAGTACTTTTTTATATTTCAAATTGAAAATATCACCATAAAACTATCTTTCATGCTATTGATAAAAAAAGATTCTCTCTTTTGATTACAAACCAGAAAATATTATTTTAATAAGTGTAATTTTAGGTGGTTCTATCTAACATTATACATATTATAAAATATGAGATTATTTAAGGCTTTTATAGAGAAAATATATATCAAATTAGATAAATAGCTATAAGACATTTTTTTGTATATGTGGAACTGAATCTCTAAATTTTTACTTTCCCTTGAAGGAAATCATAAAATTAATGCATTAATATTTGTGGATATGTACTCCTTAGTTAACGCATGCACTGATATTATGTAACCTCATTCACAAAAGTTAATTTTAATTTTCCATTTTAATTAACAAAGCTTAGATGAAAGAAGTAAAATTGTGTTCGTGTCACTAAGAAGAAAACCGGATGCTCCATCAGTATGTAACCAACACACTCCAAACTGTTCTTTAAAAAAGAGATAGAACAGTTCCGAAGAGTCGACGCGATTAAAGCTATTATTGCGTTTCCCCTAATCCGTCAAAATGTTTTCTATATATATAATATCTTATTATTGTGCACACATAGTAAAACAATATTTGAATATTTACAATTTACATTAACAATTTAGATCATTTAAAAAAATTTCAAACTTAAAAATTAATCATTTAAAAATGCTTTAGAGTTTATTTGTTTTCCAATAGTGTATTATGTTTCTATATAATTTCACACAGGTCTAGAAAAGGGACTAAAATTAAATTTTTTAGTTATATTTTTTCCTAAAAAATAATACAATAGCTTCAATAAGGATAAGCCTTTATTTTAAATTTTTAGTATGAACTTAAATATGTAGTTTTTTGCTAAGCTAGAGCCTGGAAAACATTTAATTCTGTCATAAAGTATACTCTTCACACTATCTTAAATAATTATATTTGTAAATCTATTTCTATAGTATAGTACAGGAAAAAGTTGTAAGAACAAAATGAATGACAAGAAAAGCTTAGACATAATTATGATTGAAAAGAGACACACACAGTAAACTATTTACATTTCTGTCACCGTACAAAGATGTAATGGTTGGCTCTTAAAGATAAATTGGTCTTTACCGCCCAATACCTCAACCCGAGGGTGAATTTCTTTATATTGGAACTCTTCAAAAGAAAGTGTACACGTTCAAACTAACTTTCTAAAAGAGGAAAACACAAAACACAAAAGGAGAAAAAAGAAATATATAGTAAAGAGTGACAGGAGATATAAATAGAAGCACATAAAAGGTTTATTTTATATAAAATTATCTAGTTTCAAATGCTAATAGTTATTTCGTAGAAGTGATCAAATTTGTATAACATCTCACTACTTAAAAATACATATTTTCAAAAATTGGGGCTAATTTCTCGCTTTAATATATGAATACCAGTCAGTGAAAATTATAGACAAATGTATGTTATAATATATACTCATGTAGATTGGTTTACTCACATAATTTATATATTAGTTTTGAAACAAAACTCCCATTAATTTATATTTAATAATCTCGATATATAAATATTGGGTGAATCTTCCTCGTATACAAAAGGAATAAAAAAGTTCGGTCTTTGTTTAAGCAAGTACATCCATGTCAAAATAGGTTTTAATAAAAAAAAATGGAAAAAATGAATGAAATAATGCATATTTTGATGTATAGGAGGGTTGTCCAAAGGTATTACAAGGAATAAAAGGAATATTACCTAGTTTTTTATCCTCTACCCTCAACAATGAGTACGCGAACAATGGCGTCAGTATCATGTTTTCTCTTTCTCTGTTTACGAGGAGAATAGGTCTCAAAACCAAGTTGGGTGGACTATCCTAAATGGTTCCACTCTCTACCACACTGAAAATGTGGGTATATATCCTCCAAATTCTACCTTTCTCATCCATATGACCCATTAGTGAAAATAAGTGAATATCCTTGATGGGTAGTAAGACGCGAAGCACAAAGAACAGCTCCTAAAATTTTGATAAAACTGAATCAAACTTATATGTAATTTAAAATTATTTTATTTTTATGTGGTTTTAATTTTCTATTATAATCTAATTAAAAACTTTTATTTTACCAAACTTTTTACTTTATAAAATTGTCTTGATATTTTGTAAGAGAATTATTGCTCGGCAACAGGATAGAGATTATATAACTCGTTTATTTATAGACGGATAAAGAACGTCAACACGGAACCGACTCGTACCACACCGCACCTAAAAATTCCGGATGAATGCTATCCATGCGTTTAAATGATATTAGCTACACAAATCCGCTCCGAACCGCACCAGCTTGGATGAATCGTCAAGGGAACTTTCATCCGCAGTTTTACGATGCGGTGCTGAACGTGTGTACACGAACACCCGAATACGTATGACGATTCGGGTGTTTCCGCAAAGATTCGGTAACTTCCGAACTTCATTTTTGTACCAACACCCAAACAGTGCAGGTGGGTGCGTTTACATCAAGGTTAGAAAAAATAACAGGCCATTAAAAAAAATAACAGGCCATTAAAAAAAAACAGGTTGGGTTTATTGTTTTTTTGGTGGTGTGTGGTATTTATTGGAGGTATTTTTTTTTGGGGGGGGGTAGGTGAAATAGAGTAATTATTTGGGATCAAGTTAAGCTTGAGAACTTTGAATATTATTCTTACATGGCTTACACAACACGATTTTCGATGGCAGGATTGCAGAGGCGCACGCATCTATTCGAAGTTTCTGTCACGTTCAGCTCGTATAGCCACTTGCTAGGAAATTCTATGCGGTAAGGTGCGGTGCGTGTCAGCTCCAAGTAGGTGAGACTTAGCTTGAAAATATATCGGCTAGAAACAAATTACATAAATACCAGGAGAAACTATTTATTTTCAAAGGACTGAAGAAAGTAATTTATTTTCCTTTTATATCATATGAATTAATAACCATCACATCTTTTTACTAGTTTTACCATTTTTGTTGGTAGTAACTTTATTAGATTCTTAAAATAATTGATAAGGATTGGAAATAAAAAAATGTGCTTCAATTTAATAAAGAAAATGTTATTCTAATTTGAGAAAATTTTAATTCTAGTTTAGTAATAAAATAGAAAAATAATACGTTTGAGGTCCTTAAGGAAAGAAATGGTAATCATATTGTTTAATTTTAATTTTCAATTAATATTCTTTAACCAATTTAATTTAAAATTATTCATGAAACGCAGGCGAAACGTTATGCAGCTTATTTATAAATGGTCAGCAAACCCGTGCGATAGTTGTGCAATACTTATGTAAATATAGGAAAAACTATTTTATTTAATAAAGACTTCGTCTAAATTAAAGAAAATAAATAATTTTCTCAAGTGAATAAACAAAAAGAAACCTAAAATATGTAGACATATTCAGTAATCTTCAAGTACAACAAATACTACATGAATAACAAAACAATAAAGAAACAATTTTTCTAAGCTTACCTCTATTTTTATTCGACTCCCCAAATATAATAAAGAATACTTCATGAATAAATAAAAACGTTCCATGTTGATTCCAAGACCATCTCTGCTTTCGCTACACTGTGTATTAAATCTCGAAATCAATTAAATTAAGGCAACGTCGGTGGCCTTGTTAATGATAATTAGGTCACGATGTTAAGTATTTTAGAATAACTTTTTTACACAGGAATATTTTTTCCGTAATATATTTATTAGATTAACATAAATTTAATCAACTCAATGACAGGTAGCCCCCAATCGTAGATGGGCCCCAAGCACCAGCCGTTTAGAATATGTGTCTGGGAGGGAGAGGTGGCCAGAAAGAACTGGCGGACATTTATGTAGAAGGAGAGCTCGAAGAATTTTTTTTTCTGGTAGGATTTCAAGGGGTACCCACACCCCAAGGGGTTCTGGAGCTGCGAGGGTAAAGGGGGTGAGCTTTACAACTTCCGGTAAGAAAATGTTGTAATTTCAATATCAGTTTCACATCTTCAAGTCTACATATTTTGATTAAAGCATCCATTAGTCAATTTAGAACCACAAAATAGGTTTATATTGAGTCTGACAAGAAAACACACTTTCGGATTAAAGTGGTAGTTAATGATACATTAAAATGGACCTGAAAGAGATAGGGTGTAATGAGATTGACAGGATAGAACTAGCTCAAGATGAAGATATGGTGTAATGAGGTGAACTGGATAGAACTAGCTCAAGATAGGGATAGGTGGCAAAGGTTTTTTTCGGGTGGCAATGAGCTTTGGATCTTCTAATGCCATAGGGCAAGGCAGAATACTATAAAAAATATCATTAATCAAGAAATAAAACTGAAAGGACATAGATATATATGAATCATATTATTTTAATTATTTTATTTTATATATTATTCGTAATTAACATAAACAAAGTTCCATCTGAGTTTGACAGTACATTTTAAATAACTTTATTTAATAATATAATTGAAATCGAAAAATAAATAATAAACATATTCTATTTCATACCAATAATTTACATATATATATAAACTATGTAAATATGTTTTATATTTTTCTTTTATGTATAAAAATATACTATATATAATATACAGTTGGCAGTATAACTCAAACTTATCAATAAGTTTGAAACATCAGCAACTTATATGAAAGTTGGCATGTATTATTATGCTTAAATGCTAGGGAGATTCATGTAAACCATAATCTCCCTAGCATTTAAGCATAATAATACATGCCAATAAAATGTTCAAATATGTATATATATATATATACATATTTGAACATAAAATAAAATAAAATGTTCAAATATGTATATATATATATATATATATATATACATATTTGAACATTTTATTATAAGGGTCTGAGGCCATTATTAATCATGGTTTACATGAATCTCCCTAGCATTTAAGCATAATAATACATGCCAACTTTCATATAAGTTGCTGATGTTTCAAACTTATTGATAAGTTTGAGTTATACTGCCAACTGTATATTATATATAGTATATTTTTATACATAAAAGAAAAATATAAAACATATTTACATAGTTTATATATATATGTAAATTATTGGTATGAAATAGAATATGTTTATTATTTATTTTTCGATTTCAATTATATTATTAAATAAAGTTATTTAAAATGTACTGTCAAACTCAGATGGAACTTTGTTTATGTTAATTACGAATAATATATAAAATAAAATAATTAAAATAATATGATTCATATATATCTATGTCCTTTCAGTTTTATTTCTTGATTAATGATATTTTTTATAGTATTCTGCCTTGCCCTATGGCATTAGAAGATCCAAAGCTCATTGCCACCCGAAAAAAACCTTTGCCACCTATCCCTATCTTGAGCTAGTTCTATCCAGTTCACCTCATTACACCATATCTTCATCTTGAGCTAGTTCTATCCTGTCAATCTCATTACACCCTATCTCTTTCAGGTCCATTTTAATGTATCATTAACTACCACTTTAATCCGAAAGTGTGTTTTCTTGTCAGACTCAATATAAACCTATTTTGTGGTTCTAAATTGACTAATGGATGCTTTAATCAAAATATGTAGACTTGAAGATGTGAAACTGATATTGAAATTACAACATTTTCTTACCGGAAGTTGTAAAGCTCACCCCCTTTACCCTCGCAGCTCCAGAACCCCTTGGGGTGTGGGTNACGAGAACTAATAGACAACCAAACAAGACGAAGTTAAATTCATGTTTAAGAAAACAAGAACTCTACTAAGCTACGCACACTCCTTGTTAAAATGTAAAGCTATAATCGGAAGAGATACCTAACACCTTTATTTAAAACCGTTTACTTTGATTAGTTTTAGTATCAATTTATATCCGTTTAAAGGAAACCAATTATAATTAAATTATCATAAAGCTTATATTGGATTAATTATTTCATACTAATCGAAAAATAAGTTAATAGTTACTAATCTAGCTTTGTGTATTAAAAGCGAAACTATTTGTTTTAAATAAGGTTATTAAATGTATTATTGTATTATGTTAATGAATATATTTGTTAATATTTTTATCGAGTAATATATTACATAAACTATTGAGAATTAGTGTGAAATATCAAGGGAAACAATTATATAGAAAAAAATTACTATTATTTAAAAAAATTGTTTATAATATGAGGAGTAAAATTTAATAATAGAATATCTCACAAACCTAAGCTAAAACCTTAACTAGTTAAAGGTAAAGTATAAATATACGAAGTTTCAAATTGTTCAGAAAATAATTCACAGCTTGCTCCTAATTAAAAAGAAACAGTTTTTGAATTTCAATATAGTTGAAATTGGCTTATAGATGGCGAGATTTTTTATGTATCAGAATTTATTTTACGTCAATTTAATATGGAATAGTCTAAATCAACTTATTTTTTTAAGCTAGGATAAGGTGTAGTTACTTTAATGTATGTTACGTTAAACTAATTTATGCTAATATATTCTATAATAGCGTTCTTACGGAATTGTTATAATATAGGTAGTGTCATCTAACGTGATGCTATGTAACATGGTATAAAAAATTATTTTATTTATACTTTTACTATAATTGTTATTGACGACTTCTTTGAATTTTGTTGAAGCCATGATATTATTTAATAGTATATCCGGATGCATTCCCAAAGAAAGAGGATTTGGAACCACATTCTCGGTATAATATATTGAATTATTTTGTACTATATTTTGCCACAAATTTTAGCATCCCTTTAAATTAAAATATTTTTTTTTAAGGTTTTAATCGTATTTTCATATCATGGTGCGTGTATTAAATAAATGATACATTCCAGTTTGAATGGGATGTTATTTATCGGACAGCTTGAAATGATACTAGATCCAATTCTACATATGCATACGTCAATTCATTTTATCCTCAGTGCTTACTTTTGATAACATTACATAATCAATTACCATAAAATATCAATAAAATAATAAATTTATACTAATTCTGGCCGAAAAATTATATAATTATTTTGTAATAGTCCCTTATTAGTGTTTTGTGTATCACTGCGTCTTACTAAATGATAAGGCTACACACATTTAACTAATTACACTAGTAAGCTTATTATAAATAAGGTTGAAACTTAAAGGAAATATGCCTGCACTTTTGTGGAAGGAAAGTGGTAAATAAATTTGGGAAAAATCACCTTGAATATACCTGACCGAGGTGACCTGGTGGTCTAGGGGCAAGTTTTCAGACTTATGTGCTGGGCTCCGGGGTTAAATTCTCGGTCCCAGCACAGATTTATCTGATTACCAAAACCTTCCTTCACCTCTGACAAGATGTGTATTAATCAAAACTTGTGAATGTGTGGAATACCAGACCTCTACCGTGGTTCGGATTCCACGTTTAATTGCAGAGCCTTCCTTTCATCTCACAATCACCCTACCATTACACATTAGCGTAAGTGTGTAGCCTATAACCCGAACGGGTAGTAAGACGCGGTGCTAATAATAATAATAATATACCTAACTGAGATTTGAACCTTGATCTCTCTGTCATCAGCAGGATTATTCTAACGCGAGAGTGATGCCTTATAACATGCTGCCACCTAAGCAGGTCTCTAGAATATTTAAAGAGATGCTTTAAACTAAATTTTAAAAAGTACATTATTTAGTGCAAAAATGAAAAAATATAAAAGCAAAAAGTGGAGGGAAGCTTTGTATAACTGTAGGTAGAGCTCAATATTTATCAAGTTTGGTCAAAGCCATATATTAGTTCATAAATATTCGGGAAACCACACAATAGTAAAGAAATAAACATGATGAAAACATGATGAATTAATTCATATTATATATTGTTTCGTAATATATCATAAATTATAGTATTACTATTGGAATAGGTTTCTTGGGTTTGATCAAAATGATTCTAAAATCTGGATCTTTCCTACTTTATCTCCAAACTTATGTCAGTTTTACAACAGTGTAAAGTACTTTTGTTGGATCCATCCAAGTTTCGAAACAAACAGGATGGTAAGAGACTTTCTGGGTGTGGCGGTAGAATTGGTAGAGAGGGGGTAAGTCTTGTCGAATGTAGTTCAAGATCTTGTGGGTTGGGTGTGTTTCCTTTGATTTGTGAACTAATAAACTGCTCCACTACCCAGCCACCCCCACTCTAGATCTACTTTATAAGCCACCTGCCACCTTCCCAACCAACTCTTGACAGGGAAAATACAACAAGGAGAGTTGGGGATAATTTGTTGGACCAAGTTTCAACACCAGCTATGCTGTGATGTTGTTGGTAAAACCAAGATAGTCTTTATGTGGCTGAACTTTACGAGAGATGACACCATGTATCTTTTAAATTGCATCAGGAGAATCAAGATATTGTTGATTTAATAATTAGTAGCACTCAAAATGATAGTTTTAATAGTGAGACTAAACACTATTAAAACTAACTGTAAATCTAGTATTACAATGTGGTCTAAATAAAATAATACACATTTATAAAATTGTAATTATATATATATATATTGTAATATATTGTAAGTATATATAATTGTAGTTATAATTCCTAATATGAGGCCACTTATAATATTAAATTTATTAAAAGCTCATCTTTATGATATCCTTAAGTAAAAAAATATTTTTAACCACGTCTGTACATAATTATACTTAGAATTATTATCCTATAGCGTCAAATAATATTTAAATATGTATACAATAAACACAACTCTATATATATAGTTTTTATTTTATGTACTCAATTTATCTTTTAATTTTCACAAATTATTACGTTAAATTTACTAAAAGTCAATTTTTATATTATAAGGTCACTAATAACAATTTAATTTGTAGAACACTTATAAAATTACTTATAACTGAGCATAAAGTATTTTGTTTCTTGAAATATCCTTTATAGATACAATTACTATGTCAGCTCTCTCTCAGTTAAACAAAATATATACTATATTTAATATTAATAATTTAAATAGTGATATGTATTTTAATATTATTTAAATTTTAACATATGCAAAATATTAAGAAGCCCAGTTATACTTTTTAATGAATATTTTATTAAGAAGCATATTAAAAATACTACACAATTATTCATGCAATTTAATTAGTATATAATGGGGAGTTCTTATTTATTTAAGGTTTATATCAAGATATAAAATAAGAAGGAAAAATAATTAATATTAATAAATCCTTTTAACTTCTATAAAAAATAGTGTAAGAAACTATCAGTGTAAAAATTGAAATAGCCCTAATAGTTAGTGATTATACTAGTTCATAAATAAGTATAATATTTATTTGGATATTTTCTTTAGATAGTTTTGTGAAAACAGCAGATCAACATGTAGACTTTGAATGTTTTCTTTAACATTTTTTCTACAGAATATGTTTAGATTTGATAAATTTAATTTTCAATATAGTGGTTTTGTGTGCTAAGATTTTTTTAAATATACATAGACATATTAAGAAACTTATAATTTTTAATCCAATGAATCGAGTCCCATTTAGCCTACTCTTAGTATCTTATTTTATAGAAACATGGCAAAAAAGTGATTTATTGGGTTATATATTTTCAGAAATCTCTCGTTATTTATACGTAGCATTATTTAAGGCAAACGACATTTCACTGCGACTAAACAAATGTTTGTCTTGAATGTATACAGGGTGGCCCACGGAAAATTAACCCGCCTCCTATATCCAGCAGGTGCCTCACTCTGAATTGGAGGTCAATCCCCTTACAGCCATATTGTGACATGAAGAATGAGTCAATAAAGCTTTAGACAAGCAGTTCACTTGCTCATTCTTCGTGTCACAATATGGGTGGAAGGGGATTGACCTCCTCCAATTCAGAGTGAGGCGCTGCTGGATAAAGGAGGTGGGCTACTTCTCCGTGGGACACCCTGTATTATTAGAACATAATATGTTAAAAGAAAAGTATATATGCATACAAATTTTATATGTACATTAAGTTAGTTAAAACGCCGTGAATACCCATGTTATGGTTAATTATAGATTGTTTAGAATACCCATCATATGTTCACCCAATTTCAACTTGTATTAGTTTATAGTATCATTTTTATCTCTACTATCATATTTTTAAAACAACAAAATACATATTTCAAAAAGTTTATAGGTTGCCTTTTAGATGACAACCATCGCAATAAATTAGTATATTTAGTCGTAATAAACCATTAAAACGAAATATAATGTACGAGTTTACTTTGAAATTCAACATTTAACAGCTTTCCCTCCGAGATAATGATGCAGTATCTCATCGATGCAATAAATTCTCATTAGCAGTAGAATAAGGCACGCAACTAGGGTGGGTAGCATGCGAGAGAAGAAGTGGATTGTTCAATACAGGGCCAGTTTCGTCGACAATGATGTACGGTGCACAGGAGAGTTTTCACTCGCGTGTACTCTTATAGGCGGTGATGATTGGACATGGGAAATTTTACACAAAGTATCCAGACACATGTCCAGTCGCTTTATTACAACGTTACTATATTTTTAGGAAGGGCTACGCTTAATACAGTTTGTAAATGACATATTAAAATACTGATACAATAATCACATTCAATTGTAATAAATTAAAGTAAAAATTTATTATATTAATTACACTTATTTCCCATTTGTTGGATTCCAAATCTAATTTAATTATTAATTTTTATCTGAGGTCCATGAATTGTAAATGTAAAAAAAATATACAAATTATATAATTAAGTCTTTCAGGCAATCATTTATATATAAATATATATATATATATATATATATATATATTGTGACATTCTATTTTAATAAATTGTATGTATGTTTGGGTTTATAATAATATAATTAGCTACCTTAACATAAAAACTTTATAACTTTGGGTAAACTTTAAGCTAAAATATACCATTTTGTAAGGAGTGCCAAATTTTCCATAACAAAAGTATTACTTCTGGCAGCCTGTAGTTGAAATTTTCAACAGAATTGAGTGTTCATTTCAGGATATATGAACTGAAACAGTTTCTCTCTTTCTATGTTTTTTTTTGTTCCAAGCAATTTAATTAAACAAAGACGGTTCTCTAGGGTCGAGTATGTATTCTAGTTCGTTGTGACGATGTTGAGCGAGCTTCTTCTAGGACTGAACTGGTCAAATATTGATCTCAAACAAACCTTTGGCCTGTTGCACCAGAGAATTACTTATGTATCATCTCTAGTATAATCAGTAAAACGAATAATTCACTAATATGATCAAATTATTAATTTTAATTTAATAAATGTATGTACAATTTAGTTGTAGAACCAGTTTTATCTCCGTGAAAGAATTAAATATTAGTGTTGCAACTTCATTGCCCCTTGCTCTAGGGCAGTGGAATTTTTTTAATTAATTGATGTTGGGCAGTATGGTTCATTTAACTAATCAGATTGACAAGATAGATCCATTTACAACATCCGTAGTCCTAATAAATGAATCAACGAATGGGATAAGGACCTAATTTAATATTTCGGTCTCAAGAGATCCATTGAATTTAAGCTATATTAAATGCGTTTTATCCATTGTAGCTCTTAGAAGCCATGTTGAATGCTTTGTGTATTAAAATTGAAAAAAATAAAAGTATCGAAAAATGTTTGTAACTGGGTTTTAAAAGGAAACATGTGTAATCTCTTCTTTGTGTCAGAAACGAGAATGTTGTTTACGTCGCTAACTTGTTGAAAGGAACCAAGCACAAAATTGTTGCTCTTTTCTTAAAACTGTTAAAAATTGTTTAGCTACTATCGACAATCAGCAAATCAAAAATGAACTATTTACTTACTCTACCTTAACTCGTATATTTACATGTTGTTTGAAAAAATATATATTAAAGGTTTGACCACTTATTTTACCCCATATTGTGTGGGTAGTTTGAATTTTATTTGTAATCCAATAAAAATAATGTTTTGGAATCTTATTTAGTTTCCGTAGTATTGATATTGTGGAGATTTTAGAATTCAAAATTATAAGAAATCTAGATTTTTATTTGTCTCCAGACACAAAAAAATGTGTTTGTGTCTGTCTGTCTCATCCTAAGGCTACAGCTGAAACTTGTTCATTGATTCATGTCAAAATTGATATTTAGATATAATATGAACTGACCTTGCCTAGCCCTCAAATTATAGATAATTACAGTTTGTAGTTATTTTGTGGGCACAAATGTTTAAAGGTAGTTTTCTGAACTAATTTTTTTAAATATGTAGAACAAAATCTAAAACTACTATAAAACACGAAATTGGAAAATATGTGCGATTATATCGTTCAATTTTATTTCATTAGGGGTTAAACTTATTCGTGATAAGTCATATTTAAATATAACCCCTGGGTATAACCTTTTGATATTCACTTGTTACTCTTCAAAATGTCTGTTCGATTCTCTCTCAGATAATCTCATCGTGGGAAGAACCATATTCTTCAGCGAGAGACTTACCACATCCTTCGTGACACAATGTATTCCACAAGCCCCAAGGCAGGACGATACAAAGCACTTCACTTACCATCTGGTTCCCACAACTAATCAGCGAGGTTCGTTCATGACAAGTATAAACACAATCCTATCGTTTTAATAAAAAGAGGGAGCCACACTAGTGCCCAAGGCGGCATGTTCAAAATATATTGGGATTCTAATGACAAGCAGATTTGAATCTAAACTAAGTGAATTTGGGTCGGCTATCCTAATTTGTACTGATCACCCTCGGTACATGTTCAGGCAGATGCACTTTCACTAGTTGTTATCAACCGTACCCAGGCTGTTAAAAAGTAAAATATAACATTTTTCTTCTCTCACATTTTAAAATTGTATGAATACCATTTTTTGGCAATTTTTCCATAATGCTAATTGCCAACGGGGAATAATTTGAGATATAAACGTGAAAAAAATATATAATTATAAGATTGACCAAACCGTTTATTCATTAGAATAGTATTTATGCGTGTGTCAAAAATAATAACGATTACTTAAGGTGCTGGAATAGTCAACCAATAATTAATACCTTCCAGAAATCAAGTGGACTAGAGCGTTACGGGACAGAGCGGTCCGTCACCAGGAGAACAAATGAGGGAAAAGGAAAATACAAATGCCAATGAAATTTGTGTTTTGACCCATGTTGTTAAACTACATTACTCGCTTCAAAAAGCTCCATTATAAACTCCTATACCAGTTACCTTTCCTTTCCTGGGCATTTAGCTCTTAATGACCAGCCAAAAATGTAGATTTTTATACTTTTTAGATTGGAAACATCCAACTACAAAAATAATTTCCCAAGTTCATATGAACATATGGTGATCGTAAATAGTTTTGTATTCAATGTAATAAAGACCTAAAATGATACGGAGCATTGCGCTGTATGTATCAGAAGATTAAACTCTTAGGTAGATGGAAAAGAAATGCTTGGAGAATTTTGAAAATGTGGTGCTGGAGAAGACCTGAGAATAGCAGGTGGACAGACGGGGTAACAAATGAACAAGTCCTAAAAGAAGTGAAGGAAAAGGGGAATATTTTGTATGTGATTCTATGATACAAAGCAACCTCGACCGGACAAAACCATAGGCAAAACTGTATTTTGCACGACGTCATAAAGGAAAAGGTTTTAGGGATAGAGGAGCTTAGGAAGAAGGAGGAATACACTATTCGTTGGCTTGAAGGAAAGAAGAAAATTTCGGGAGCTGAAGGAAAAGGCAAAGGACTGGTGGTCTAATATTCACTCAGGGAATAGACCTGTCGTAAGACAATACACCTAATAATAATATAATAAATTATTGCTAACCTTCCAGATTCAGAATTGGCATGGTGAAGTCCGTATTCTGGAGACATGAGTCTTGCCTCTATATAAAAGTACCCAAGTACCCTTGTGCTACAGTAATAGTTATTGGAAGTGCTTTCGTAAGCAAGGATAGGTATTAAAGTATTGTAAACAACAACATACTAATTTTTGATCTTGCTACTAATGGATAGCTTGGCTCGTAGATATCGTACTGACCCACAATAAGCTCGCGTCTTGATAAACATCTAACTAAAAATATTTACAATCTAATTTTCTCGTATCTAACGAAAAAAATAGGTAAAAACCACAGGCACGGATTGATAGCCTTATATTTTAAGGTTGGTTGGGATCACAGATTTTAAAATGATAATAGTTTAATAATATAACACTTACTTATAATATAATATAAAATGATGTATTTCGATATTCATTGCAAACGAGAATGAATTATAGAAAATATATGTTTGTCACATTTGACTAAATATATAATCAAATGTTTGTGTGTATTGAATATATGTAGAATTTATAGTTGACTTTATACATAGTCAACTTGAAAAAGTAGGTGACCTGGTGGTCTAGGGGTAAGGTGTCAGACTTCTATGCTGGCGGCCGGGGTTCAATCCTCCGTCCCGGCAAAGATTTATCTGATTACCAAACCCTTCCTTCACCTCTGACGAGACATCTTGTGAATGTGAGGAATTCCAGGCCTCCACCGTGGTTCGGATTCCACGTTAAACTGTAGGTCCTTCATTTCCTCTCACAATCACCCTACCATTACACATTAGCGTAAGTGCGTATAACCCGAACGGGTAGTAAGACGCGGTGCTAATAATAATAATAATAATAATAAATTGAAAAAACTACTATATATATTATGAAGCAAATTTATATAGGTATGGCTTGTCGTTATTTTTTTTTTTTAATTACAAAAATTTATATTTTGCTAATGACCATTATTTTCTGCACATTCTATAGGAAATGATTTATCAAATTATTATAAGAGAATTAAACTTACACCTATACAACTTTAGAAAGACTTTAAAGTTAGAATAAAAATAAAGAAATACTGCTAATTTGATGACTGTTGATAAGAAGTTGGCAGATGCTTTGAATGAAAGAAAACGTATAGAGACGAGTAAGGAAATTTGATGTAAATTACATGAACTCGTGTTTGCTGGTGTTTATAGAATAGCATTTATAAGTGGCCGCAAATATTCAAGAATAAAGAGAAAGAAAGAGAGAACTTTATTAAAATAATATTCGGTAAAACAAATATAGGCTACATTATTTGAAAATGGCCAATTATTATCAATATCCACAAAAAAAAACAATCTTTTTTTTATAATACTATAATGAGTAAAAAAAACAGTTGCCTAATTTCCTGCAAGAGCATTAATAGAAATAACTTTCAACAAATACCACCTTTTAAGATGGAATTTTATGATAAAATGTTCAAACTATTTCTCCAAATAAAATGCTAGTAAATTAAAGTTTAAGTCAAAATGTAATTGAGGTAATAGTTTAAAGAATAAACCTCTCTTCTTTGTGACTAATGAGTTTCACTATAATATAACTACTGTTTGTTTACTACGCATGGTACGTTGTGGATTATATGTCCGTGGCTCCTTTAACATACCTTACAATCTTACTGGTATGACTGAAATTCACTATACTCTGAAATTCTTAGTGAAAATACTGATTTTGCTTACATTTAGGTACATTGTATTACAAAACGGCGCGGTAAGTTTTTTTAATGATACAACAACCTGTATACCTAGTCATGTGGTCAACCAATCTCCCAGAATAACAGACAGCATGCTGTTATGTTTTACTAGGAGATTGGTTTCCCCTTGAGTCTGATTAAGTATACGACCTTTAGACACCCAACCAACGCAACAGAGAAATGGAAGCAGCAGATTTAGTCGGCCAAACAATTAAGTATGAACAATGATGACATTTAAATACGTGAGTCATGGTAAGAATTTTTGTAATTTTCATGACAAAAAAATGTTCCATACCGAATAAAATAAAATATTGGTTTTGAGTTTAATTTTCTAAAAAGAGTAATCTCACCATTTCTTGAATACTTGTAATGCCCATAACTAAATTTGATTATTACTTTTTATTATTTATAAATCTTATCATCAAATTTCACTGCGTGGATAAAAAATATCAAATTTTAAGATATGGTGATATAACTATTTATGGAAAATTAAATTATGTGTCTAAGCAATCAACATTTTACTTATTTTGTCCAAAAGAATTTTTGTTATCAACCTTAAACATATTGACCTTAATTCACGTTTCCTTTAATCTCACCTTAAGCTAAATTTGTTTAATATACTAGAGGTATGATCTTACTTAATATTTAAAAATATTTTAATTATAAATAAAAATAAAGTTCCTTAGGTGCATTCTAAATGAATTTCCATATAAAAGGAAATGATAAACTTTTTTACTGATTTAGTGGTCCTATGTTGGATTCACGGAAATGACCAAACATATTTAAATATGATTAGGTTAAAATGTTTTCCTTTTATCTAAATCATAGATTAACGTTCTCATTCATTATTAATTATTAAGATTTTTTTTATTATAACTAAATTCATATAAGCTATAAATATATTTTAAAAGCTGTTTTTTTAATTAATTTAAACAATATTTTTACGAACGATATTAGTGAAGATGGTTGATAATTTGAATCCAATGCATTTAATTACATCCCCTATATTGTTATTTTAATGTCTTAAACTATGTGACAAAAAGTGTGGGTTTTACAAGCGTTAAATGCGTGATAAACTGGCTGCTGAAAATAACAGTGTCACACAGCCCTTGCTGATATTCAATCAATATTGAGCTCAAGTTTTGCGGTCATTTTGCGTCACTCGTAAAGAATGGCCCTCATTACTCTGGCTTTTGTGTCAGACCGAACGTAAATAGTTATAATTTAAACGATCAAAATTATAATTGGAACCGTGCTATTGGGAATATTTTAACGAGTTTCAACGAATACATGACCAAGTTCAATTGAAATGAGTAATGTAGTATTTTTACTGTTACGCTACATTAAAATTATAAAATGGAGAGTAATTTGAGAGGATGGGTTTGACAATGTGTTATTATTATTCCTACTTAAATATGCATGAATTTGGAATATTCACCTCTTTTTAATCGCTCTACCGATTAATTCATGTGTATATTTCTGTGTGAAATGGTAATGGAAAAATATGCATCCTTTTTAAGGGTCAGAAGATACATTACATGTATGATCTAGGTAATACAAAAAATAAATTATATACTCAAACCATTTATAAATGTATATAATAAAAACCAATTAAAAATATTGTTTACAATTACATATTGAAACTTACTAGCTGAGGGCTATACAATACTTTGGGAACAAAGTATTATTAATTCTAGCCCTAGTATTTAAAAGTATCCTATATTTTGTCTAATGAACAAACGTATCACCATCAAAAAAAACTAAAATAAAACACACCAATCCCTTCTCAGTCAGTTGATTGTGCCGGAGATTCAAGTCAGAAGAACTCGTTAGCAAGTCTATCAAACTCTACAGAGAAACTATCTATTAAGTCAGTGACGGTATCAAAATGATAAAGTCCTCTCTATATGTATATGTCTGTCTGTCTGTTCCCTTAGCATTCCTCCGCTCCAGTCTCTAAACGCAAAGAGCCCTGAAAAGGGGTAGAGGGGTTAGGGGATGGGAGGACGTGGTGGCGATAACGGTGGTTAAACAATGTCATCCCTGACAGCCCGTATTGTCATATTTCATCTCGGTCTTCTCTTTCTCTCGAACACTGACGCGCTCTGTGATAAAATTACTTACTGATAGGACTGAAAGTATGACTTTGTCCGGCGATGGATATATAAGCCTAGACTCCCACACAGTTCAGGAAGAACGCTCCTTCCCGTGGATTACAGAACAATTTCGGACAGTTTTTGTTTCAGACGCTTTTGTAAGCATTTATCGAAAAAGATTTTCAAGAGAGAAAATTTAAATCTAAATATTTTCACGATGAATATATATTAATTTCTAATAACTAATACTGGTGGCCGAGATGATATAAGACGTTAGAATAGCATTTAAATTGTTTCGAATTGGTGGGTAGATATGGGTTCGAGTCATGGCCAGCCACATTTAAGGTGATTTTCCACATGTTATTTTCGAACAGGCGTTTGGATATACTCTCATATCAGCACTATCGCGAATCTGATACATAGTCGCTACCAATTTAATGCTAGCATTTCTTTTTATTAAAAATACCACTCAAAAATTAACTTTTTTTTTCATTCCTTGTCTTACTAACGTGTTTAGGTAATACGGCACATTTTAATAACGTTAGTTACACATGAATAAGGAATATAGGGCTTTTAAAAATGTACACCCTATATGCGTGGAGTGAAGTTCAAAGCCATTTCAGATTATTTTTATCAGTACAAACTCTCGCCCAGTCACCAGAAATACAATCTAACACTAGAAAAATGGGTTGATACTATAACATCACTATTCTTCCTAATATTCTCAACAAATTGTCACTCATTATTATTGTAGTTGGGCTAATTTAAGTAGACTATTATGAATTATTCTTAGCCTCTTACATGTCCTAGGTAGGATGTTACTAAGATATGGAGGTATGCTGATATTCAAAAATAGTTTTAGTTTAAAAGTACTCTGTCCATAAAAATATAAAGTAAATTTTAAAACTATAACTAAACATGTTGACAGTCTGAAAAGTATATGTGCATTTAAAGTATATGTTAAATATGTTTTTACAATCTTGGTCTTACTTTAGTTAAAAAATTTACAAAAAATTAAATAAAATGTGCAAGTTGAAAAAATGGTGAGAAGCCAGAAAATTATCATTTTAAGTAGTAGTTTTGATATATATTGTGTCAAAATTATGTATTCCTGTCAAATCTATCCATCCGGGATCCTCATGGGCCTATGTTAAACAAAAATCATATAACCAAATATTTTGCTTTCTAGTGTTTACATATGCTTCATTGTTTAAGAGGAAAAATACTAATTCAGAATTATACAATCCAAAAAATTATAGAACACGTTCAATGGAAACAACAAACTAAATATTTATAAACCTTAATTGGTATGTGATTCGATCGATTTTGATTACATTATCATGGTTTAGAACGTGTGGTGAATAAATAGACTATTTACACGGGGATTAGTACTTATGTATGTATTTATCCGATCTTGATTTGAAAGAGGAGTAATTTTCTCTCTTAAAACCATAGGCGTACTATTACAATAAAAATGTGTTTAATTTAAAACAAAGCTAAACAATATTACGATGATAATATTTAATATTTTTTTAAATGCTACCTTTGAGATAAAAGCTATATTTATAATTAGTATAAAGTTCTGGTTTGCTTCTTTATAAGTTGCTAGAAATAAAGATTGCAATACATTTATTGTCAAGTAAAATTCTTAAATCTCTTGTTGAATGCATTTCCTAGAATAAATTGATATCGATCATTTAGTTTTAAATGTAATTGCTTATTTTAATCAAAAGTATATTCATTAATATACAATGCAAGGCTTAACTTGTATTTGTTGACATGCATTGCTTCTTACTATACGTATAGTTTATCTAACGTAATAGGAATTTAAAAAAAAATACTATTTAGAGGAAGTTTACTCGCATTTCTGTGGAGCTTTGAGTGAGAAATGATTATTTTAGACTAGTTCTATATTGGAGAGATTCCAACCCTGATCTTCCGCGTACAAGTTAATTAAACTAAATGAGACTAAAACATTACTCAGCGTGACCACCTTTGTTTGTCTTAACATCTAAAATTGAGTTTAATATTTATTTTTATTTTCAGGATGTGTGTTTACTTTCATATCACAACAAAATCTACATTCGTAAAATAATTTTAAATATATTCGTTCCTTCTAGAACTACTGGATTATCTTTTAAATATTGAATCATCAATGATTGTATTTTTTTTAAGTACTACATTTAGAATAAGTGCTGTAAGGATGATTATATTATATCTATTTAAATATTAATGAATCCTTTATAAACACACCAACTCACATTGATAGGCATGTGGATTAAATATCAAGCTCATTTAATCTGATTTTCCAGTGACAAGAAAATTAAAGTTTGACTTTCGGAAAGGGGTAATGAAAGTGTGTGTTTTTTTTTCTAAAACATTTACTACACTTTATTTCTTTGAATTTTGCCCTCCTTTGTATATAAAAAAATATTGATTTCCTGGAAGGATAATATATAATACGCGTTGATTAGATAAAAGAGAACTGTTGTTAGTCCCTTTTAGTAGTGATGATTCAGCCAACCAGTGTGAGGGCTTGCAGCTGAGCTAACCGTGCTCGCTAAGTGATGAAGATGTTAAGTAACATCGTTTGATTGCATGCCTCCATNGGGGGGGAGGAGGGTTCGAGGAGGAAATTGAAGGGGGGGGGGGGGGGGGAACAAGTCAAACGCCATCTGTGGCTCAAATTGAAATACCGTGTCCGCGAAGAGATAGGCTGGAAAAGTTTCAGTAGTAGGTACCCTCTTAGCATAATTATACCATACTACCCCCTCCCTCTTTACACTTCACTCCAATGTAAACACTAAACGTTGTCCGCAGTGTAATCGACAAAAAAAAAACAGGGGGAGAGGAAAATCGTTAAGTTATTCACTTTAGGTTGTAGTCCATCATCTGATAAGTTCAAGTCGTGTTGACAGTAGAACAGCAATTCACAACGTCCCCATTCTGATTTATTCTGTGTTTAGTTTTTTTCACACGCCCGGTTTATCAAAGTAACCTGACAAACGGTCATATTATTACTATGATTTCTTATTGGTGCTCTATAGTACCTACCATTAACACATTTTCTGTTAATATATTTTTTTTAATTATTATAAATTGACAAGTATTTTATTTATGCAAAAATATGTATACATACATAATTAATTAAGGCGTTCCCTTATACTATGTGTATTTAAATAGTTAAAACATAATATTTACATTATATTTATACTAATTTATAAAATAAATTATTCACTACTTTTCATTTGATAAAACCGAAAAAAAATCATTTTTTTAAAATGTTTTAATATGGAAATTTTAAATATATCTTTAAAATGTTTATCGGTATATTTCTTTTTTTTACTTTTTATTGCAAATTATATTATTGTAGCTTCCTAATTTTTAAATAAAAAAACACATTAAAGAAATTGAATATAACAGACTACATTCATATCAACCATAGTATACGCTAAGCTACAAATCTACAAAATCTTACTATTATCCTTTATAAGATGAGCGGTCCCACTGCAACTTCCTGCTGGCCATAACTCTTTCACGCAGTTTCCTTTGAGACCAATAAAACGTTTTTTAACTGTCTTAATCACTACCGCACTCTTTTCTTTTCAAATTCAACTTATGAATGGCTTTTGAATAAAAAAAAAATATGTTTTATTTAGAGCCATAAAGTGTTCATACAATCTCGTGCGTATTATATTTTGATACCACATCTCACGTATGCCTACTTAATACTCGGGCTTCCTTGTTTTTTAAGACATGCATTACCCATTACGTCAAATGAAATATGAGAGGGCCTTAAATATATTTTAAAGTCTTGTGGAAGGAAAATATTAAGCTTTTGAGATGATTTAAAGCTTCATAAGGGGAGGAAAAAATCTTTCAAGGATGAGAAGCTATTTTTAGCATCCAAAAATGTGGTTAAAAGTAGGTGGTAGGATGGTATATAAACAAAAGAAAGTGGCTGCAATTTCAAAGCACTTAAGGATATGGTTTATTACCATTGGGTCATTTTAAAAAATAAACACACAAACTTTTTAGAAAAGTATTGGCATGATTCTAGACTAAGTTTTATTTCACTTGTTATATTGAAAAAAAAATATCTTGATTTTATAGAGGGGAAAAAAAAAGATTTCACTCTCCTACAATCCCTAAACAGTTGTTTTTTGATTGCCATTTTATTATTTATTCGTATGTGTTTCAACATATCAGCTGCAATAAAATATATGAACCAATTATTAGAAGATATTAACTTTAGGATTATTAAAATGTAGGATTTTGAATAATATATAATACTTGATGATATAATTATTTAACTTAAAATGTTAATAATACAGACATAAATAATCAACTAAATAAGTTTTTACTTCACATATAAACATAATTGATGTCATAGGTATATGAAAACATTTCGCTAAAGGCCAAATATATGTACATTGGTAAAATAAGATCATAGCATTTAAGCTTTAATAAAATAGATTGTAAAAATGGTTTTAGTACCCAGATTTTATATTTACTCATAATATATTCCTATTAATACTGCCTTTATATACTGTGTTAAATTTCTTGTAATTTCTAAATACGATGCTACTATATTAAATGTATAAATGTTGTTAAACTTATAATAAAATAAATCATTAATTTAGTATATATAATATTTTTACTGTTTTTTTATTTATCTTAATTTTTGTTTAACTATAAGGAATATATATTTATAAACGTTCTTCAGTGACCGCATGGACTAAGGCACTACTCTCGCAGTAGACTAGACTGCTAATGACTGGGAGATTTAGGTTCGATTATCGGTTGTAAATACCGAGCGTGATTTTTTCCAAAATTATTCTCCACTCTCCCTCGACGCAAATGCGAGTACACAAGTCCTTGAAATAAACCTTTTTAATCCCTAAGCCATCAGAATAATTAGTTGAAATGAGTATATCCCGAAAGGATGAAATACATGGTACAAAGAAAAACTTCATTAAAATACAACGATGTCATAGAGCCATGTTTTTAAATCATAAAATCCTAATATAAAATTATATTTTAACATTATTAAACAATATTTACTTTAATTAATTAATTTTTAGAGAGCTAAGTACAAAAATAACTAATTAGTTATTTATTCATAGCCTGTCACATTAATATCCGTTTTATTATTGTTATCACTTTAAATGATCATTTCATGTTTAGGATATTGAATCAAATTGTGTTGTATGTTGTAAAACCATATTATTTTGTACATTTAATAATGAAAAAATAAACAGTTTTTTAACAATACTAATTATTTATATAAAAATTCGTTAATCTTTAGAAATTAGAAATGAAATAAAGAAACTAAGGTTACCTAATAAATAGAGGAGGACATAAATATATTTTCAAAAACAGTCTAAATTATTTTAATGAAATGTAAATTAAAACAAATACAACATAGTTTAATAATATGCACATCAAACGAGGAAATGGAACGTGTATATTAACCCTTTGTCACAATCCTCATATATATCATAACCAGCTTATAATTTAATTAATAAAACTATTTAGTCAAAAGTTGACGAAACTCAGTCTGGAATGAAAATTTTTATCTTCTTTACTCCTCTTTGAAACACTTATTCCTTTAACTCACAAACGTCTCAATAATATTCAAACTAAAATGTTAGTAAAAATATTCCAAAAAATGTCCTTTATAGAACTGTATAGAAATTAGTAAAGAATGCAAAATTTTGTATCGTTAACAAAATTATTGGTTTGAAAAAATAAAAACATGGTTTTTGTCAGTTTAATTTTTAATTGGGTGACTAGCTATACATATATATATATAAAGAGGAAGACTTGATAATCCTAACTTCATAGGATATTTTCTAGTAATAAATAATCAGTAACTTTTGATTTTTGATTTTTAGAAGTCATTCAATTATTCTCAACAACTAATGTATTTTTGTTATTTGTGTGATAATTAATTGTATGCACCTCGAGGAGAAAAACTTTAATATGTATAACATAGCCGTCAGCTGTCTATGCTTGGATCCGAATGTTTTAGATAACTAACTAAGTTCTTGAGCTTCCTAATCACCCCCAACATTCACCGCTTAGCTATGATTATTTTATACGTCAAACCCCGCAAGTTTCAAGTTATCCCCACCGACCACCGGCCATTCACACATTTTCAGAGCCAATTAATATTAATTAATGTATAATAGCTGGATGGTGTCATTAACGTGTATGGTTGGCTCGTCTGGCCGGCTGCGATAAAAGCCCAAAACGCATGCTCACAAGGGGAGAATTATTTTCGCTACGTAAGTCTTGCCGCCTAATTACTAACTACCGTTGTTGGAGTAAGAGGTTTATGACTGGACCGCAAAAGAGCTTACGAAGAGACTTCGTACACATTTCACTTAAGGGACAAAAATGTTAATCATTTGCGAGACGTAGGTGCTTTGAAACGTCTGTATAACTTTGAACATGTTATAAATGTATTTAATATTACTGTGTTCTCATAATAAAACTTTGTCATTTAAAGAACACTCCTATAACTAAATAGCCTAGGCTTATGGTCAGTTTAAATTTATAATAACAATAAATTATACTTTGAATTTTTTCGGATGGTGTGAACTTTGCACTCATTGTGTCAGAGAGCTGATAGATAACACACAAACCATAAAAATGTATAACTTTTTAAAAAACCATTTATATCACATGAAAGTGCAGGCCTATATGAGACCTATTAATATTAGATAAAAATAAAAATAGTAGACTAATAAGAATATTTAATAATATTTTCTGATATAATCGTAGTTTTATTTTGAAATGCAAATTTCTACACAAAACAATGTTGAAAGGACAGTGTAAAATAACAAAAAGGAAGTAGGAGTCATATAAATATTGCCCAAATTGGGTAGCGAGCACAAAATATATTTAATCATACTTATCTTTTATTTTTCAAATGCATTAATTTTCATTGATGTGGTGTGATCCATCAAGCAAATTTTTAGTTGGAACTATACAGACTATATAATCCACTCAATACTTCCTATATCCTGTTTGATCATAAATATATTCTTAGCCTCCTTAGAACTTGTGATATAGCAACGGAATACAAATTCAAAAAATCAGAATATTGTTAATTAACGGCAAAAAAGAACAAAAAATATGTTTTAAATGGATCAATAATACCCCCCAAAAAAACTAAGTAAAAACGCAATACACTGAAAGTCTGCAATTACTTGGAGGACTAATTCGAGTTTAGAGCACACTAATATTTGTATGTACCATGATTTGAAACACTAGGACTATGGAGTTCTTTTCGCGGTGCAGTCAGAATTAAAGTGTTGAGAGGAGAATGGGGGCCAATAATAGAACTACTATTCTTCAGTGTTTCCTTAGATACACTCCATATTCAATGGTGGCAGAAAAAATATTTGGGTATGATAAAGTAGTTATTAATAACATTTCTAAAGCAAAGTTTTTTTTATGAATTTGACCTATAAGCTAAATAAACATTTTAAAAATTTGTATTGGTTAGTGGTTATTAGAGTTAATTTTGTTTTTCTCTCTCATTTGAGCAAGTGATTGGTGCTCTAATTTATGTGTGTTCTACGGGTCTTGATGCTATTAGAGATATAAACAATTTTTACTTTTAAGAACGCAATAATGGAGTGTTAGAAAATACTCATATGTTTTTCTGAAACATTGGCCGGTCTTGCTTTCAAGCCAATCGATTTAACGGACCACAACCCACATTCTGAAAAGATATTATTTATTCTGTTGGTTTTGGTGATCGTTATAGTATATGTTAGGGTCTCGTGTTTATATTGAAGTGTGATGGGCTCAAAGAAAAATCTGTAATCTAATTATGGCTAAACAAACTTATTCAGTTTTAGAGTTTAAATCTGACACCGATATTAATTTTTCAAGGTATATAGTATTTGGTGTCCTGTGTTGGAAGGGATTTATCCTATTGTGCTGCTTGTCTAAGCATCCAGGAGTAGGAAAGTAAACAATCTGAGTGTAAAAAGAATCAACGTCTTTTTTTTTAATGTGTTCCTTGTGTTGTGTTTTACTACCAGAATTTAAATTATAAATAGCTGTAATATTATTTTTCTAATTAGTTAGCTGACTATTAAAATCCTGCATTAAATCCTTAATCCACAACTTGGTAATTTTGAACGAGAATTTTGAATACAATTTTTTAATTTTTAATATCCATACATACCCTATAAGCATCAAAACTATAAACAACTAAACAATACATACAGTAGCCCCATGTCTTCTTTGGTGCTGACTGACAGCTCACAGCTGACTTCTGACAGTCAACATTTGGGTATATACCTAAATTTTGACCGTCAGACGTGACAGCTGCTAAATACATGTTTTTGTAGATCATATGGTTCGGCGTAGGGATACAAAATTTGATCTGATAACTTTTAAAAGCTTTTAGCTGTCAGCTGTCAGTCAGCACCAAATAAGCCATGGGGCTACTGTAGAAAGACAAATATAGGAAACTCTAGGTGGAGCTAAATTTTATTTTAGGAAAAGTTCAGGAACAAAAAAAAAATGTTTTTTGTCCTTATGAGTAATAATTTAGGCACACATAATAAAAGATAAGGATATAATATTTATGGCATTTAGGGATTTGAAAAAAAGCATTTAAAAGCATTTGATAATGTAAAGTGGGACAAGATTTTTAAATTTTAAGGAACAGAGTCTAAATACGCAGACAATTTACATATTTTATTATTTATTTACATTTATATATATACATGTGTGTGTGTGTGTGTGTGTGTATGTATATAAGAATCAGTTAGCTTTAATAAAAGTGGATAAAAATTGGCACAAGCATTGATTAAAATGGGAGGGGGAAAGTCTAAAGTCACCTCTTATGCTATTTAAATTTTATGTTGAGGAAGAAATGAAAGAAGTAAAATAAAAGTTTGGGTCAGGATTAAAAATTAAAGGAGAAATAATAAAAATGTCAAAGTTGGTTAGTGATATTGTTATTTTAGATTGATTTTTTTTTTATAAATACACTATCGGGTAAAAGGATTTGGCTTGAAGGTAAACAGAAACAAGATATGTAGTGAAAAACTATATGGAAAAATCTCACAAAAAGGAGAGATAGAATGTTGGTACATATAATATTAGTTATTTGGTCAATGGGGGTAAAGTGGAAGGGAAAATTTGCACAGAAAGTCAAAGATTAGAGTGTATATGTTAGCTCTAATAAGTAAGAGGTGAAGAGATTGGTACAGGAGAGGAAGAAATGGAAGATTGCATTGAACATACTGATAGACTGATGATATGATAAAAAATTAGCACTACCTGGTGAAATTGAGGTATTTGACACTCTGACAAAGATTTAACTCTTGTCTTGTCTGGTTTAATGTAACCGGTAGTTTGGGGATATAATTACCTTTGGTCATTAAAGTTGTTTATTTTAAATAGTTTAACATACTCGCTCCATGAAATGCAAGTAAAATACTTCTAAATTCTACTTACCTTTTAGTTTAGCTCAAAAGTGCTTATATACCGGATGAATATTAAGATTGGATGCACAAACTTATTTGGCTCACGAATGAGTACTACTGTACCAGATGGTTGTTTTGTCAGTGAGAAACAAAACATTTATGGACGTCAGATTAATATGTTAAGAGAAAGGACCTATATAAGATTATATTTATGCATACACACCCTAATCATGACGTCCCCTTACAAAGTAGGCACGAAACTGTGTATACAGCTCAAAAACAGCAACTCACTACTTTATCCATTCTCACCAACTTTCTTCACACTTGCATACCTACTGCCTTTGCTTCAAAAATATTCATACACGGAAGCTTTTGTATTCTTAAAACTATTAATGTTTCTCTTTTACACACATTCGGTGACCTGGTGGTCTAGGGGTAAGGTGTCAAACTTCTATGCTGGCGGCCGGGGTTCAATCCTTGGTCCCGGCAAAGATTTATCTGATTACCAAACCTGGTCTCCACCGTGGTTCGGATTACACGTTAAACTGTAGGTCCTTCATTTCATCTCACATTCACCCTACCATTACACATTAGCGTAAGTGCGTATAACCCGAACGTATATTAAGACGCGGTGCTAATAATAATAATACTACACACATTCACATACATCATTTAGCCACGTCTTACATGGCTTAACCCTTCCTTTTTTATCCTTACACCTTTCTTTCATATATTTGCTTCATCACCCGATCCACACTCATCCTCTAAACATGTCCAAACCAAGGTAATACAATTATTTCACATTTACCTAATGGATTCCCTTTCAAACCTCACACCTTCATTACTGACTGTCCATACCAGTTTTTTCATATAGATGTATTAAATAATTACCAGGTTTATTACGCACCTGGAAAACAGGGAAAATGTCTTATTGTCAGGAAAATTGGGTTAGCTAACTAAAATTATGGAGCAGCCTGGGTGATTAAAATAATCACTGGAAGTCCAAGTTTTTTTAAAAATAATTGTATTAATGTATATGATCAGTGTTAACTAATAGTTAATCTCCAATATTCATGCAATTTGGCAAAGAGCACTGGCATTTACTGTTTTAAATAATCAGTAGAACTTTTTTTTTAATCTAGTGAGAATAGGGTAGCTAGATTTCTGATAGTTACTCTGAAATTAAATTACTGGTAAAAAGTATATTTCTTTTTATGAAAACTCCTAAGTCAAGAATTTTCAAAAAAGCATATCAACCCTGATTTTTATAAATTCTTTGGTTTTCCCAGATCATTAAATATAAACTTATTATAAAGGTGATATCGTGAATAAAGTATAATTATAATTATCAATCAAAAGAAATATATATATATATAATATTAATTTAGCAATTACAAAATATGAACAAGGTTCATAAAAAACATATTTAACTTTAGTAAGGAACAATAATATATGCTTAGAATTGATAAAAATAGAATCAATAACAGGGCAAAGTAAGCTAAGAATTACGTTGGGAAATTAGTTATAAAGATAATATTGATTTAACTTGTCAAAAAGAGTATATATTTATAATGATTGTGATAAAACAATTTGTATAAAATTAAATCATAATAGACATTTTACATACATCTTAAAAATGTGAGTCACAATAACATATACACAATCAGACTAAAAAACATAATAATATATGTATTAATACATGAGTCAAACAGTCATTAAGAGTATATAGTATTGATTGAAAACACTGAAGTTGGTTAAATAATTAAAAAGGTTTGAGAATGATGCCTGTTATGTTTGTAAAACTAGCAAGTTAGTTAATCTTGTCTTTCAGGAAATTTTTGAATTCATAAATTTTAATACTACGAAATTTTACGAGACATAAGTCCAAAAGATCTAAGAATTTTAGAGGAACAATATAATAAGATATAAAAGATGTATATATGTTTGTAAATTAGAATTAACAAAAGTATGATATAAAGATATGAAAAAATTAGTTAATAAAGTTTAATTCTATTCTTATCTGAAAAGTTTAATTCCCTTGTTCCTTTTAAATCTGCTGTGAGAATATCACGACATGTTTCGGTGCTGCAATGGCACCATCCTCAGGTCTAGATGAGAAAAAAGATTAAACGTAAGTTGTGGCACAACACCCAATGTTAGCCAATACAAGGAAAAAACGAAAGTAAATCGATATATAACAAGAAAACTTGGAATTTATAACTGTAAAAATGAAATAACATATTTACCTAATTTTCCTGAAAGACAAGATTAACTAACTTGCAAGTTTTACAAACATAACAGGCATCATTCTCAAACCTTTTTAATTATTTAACCAACTTCAGTGTTTTCAATCAATACTATATACTCGACTGTTTGAATCATGTATTAATACATATATTATTATGTTTTTTAGTCTGATTGTGTATAGGTTATTGTGACTCATATTTTTAAGATGTATGTAAAATGTATATTATTATGATTTAATTTTATACAAATTGTTTTATCACAATCATTCTAAAATATATACTCTTTTTGACAAGTTAACTCAATATTATCTTTATAACTCATTTCCCAACGTAATTCTTAGCTTACTTTGCCCTGTTATTGATTCTATTTTTATCAATTCTAAGCATGAACAAGGTTGTTTGTTGGTCTAATGCTCCACATACATACATACATACATACATACAGAACCAAAGTGAAAATAATAGTGTATAAAATAAGTTATTATTCTCAGTATGCCGTCAAGATAGAAACTAATTGCCACCCACCAGGGCTAGAGCTCATCATAACAATTTAAGGCGATCATATTTAGCTTATCTTGCCATTAAGGTTCATCCATAAACCACATAACGCTGTTAAATGGGACAGTGGGAACTAATGTATACATGGTGTTACACGGTACCAAAGGGGGTACATCACAGTGCTATGTAACACTTTATGATGAAAAAATAACATTATTATTCATGCTTTCCCCGTTTATAAATATACTCATTGTTAACTCAAGATTATGAATTGTATTAAATCATAGTCCCTCTTGTTGTGTGTCAAAGTATTCTGTGAATATTATCAACACAATTTAAAACAAGACTATTTTGTTCATATAACGCGTATAGGCCTAATAATATTGAGAGGTTGAACAAAAAAATTTTTTTTATGGACTTCAAGGTAATTTATATATTCATATATATATGATATTATTAAAAGGCCAATTTGGTGTAATTTTGTAACTAGTATTAATGTGATACGTACTGAATATATGGCTACTGTTAAATAAAGCATTTTGTATAAACAAATAACACAAACATGACTTAATTAACAATAAAACATTTTAATTAAATTATTACTTTAAATTTTCGTCCTCAAGTACGTGCTTAGTATTGTAAACTACTTCAGTTAATTTCATATTTTTACATTTTTTTTATTGGGTGGTTCATAAAATATGTGTAGCCGTGGACAAAAGAATGCTGTCTATTAAATTAAATTATAATTCAGTCGAGTTATAATAGCTATCACTAGGATTATAGCTCACAATAAAAAATTGAAAAATAAAATTATCTATTTATTTATACCTTTCACTTTTGGTTGATAGCAGTGATAAAATTAATAATACCTTGATTTATTAGCCTCACAATTAAGAATGTATATATATATAATTTCTCTTGACACCTCGGAGAGAAAGTATTGTGATCGTAAAAAAAAATTGAACTAAAGAGTTTTATAAATGTAGACATTTCATGACCCCCTGAAACAAAAAAAAATTGTTTTCGCAATTCAGTCTGTCTGTACCTCGGGCTATAGCCGAAATTATTTTACAGATTGAGCTAAGACTTGGTATCTGGGTTTTTCATAAGGTCACCCCTAGGTTTTTTTAAAAACTAGATATCTAACCCTGAAATTAAGGATAGTTCACTGAAGGGCAAAAAGAGAAAAAATTGAGTTTCTCAAAATTTCTTATAGCGTTTTTGACTAAATTTTTATATGTAAACACTGTTTCTAACTATAAAAAAAAATGAAAACTCTCGTATTCTCATGAAAATGACAGGGTATTTTACATGGGGGAAAATTCCCATTTTCATAATTTCTCCGCAACTATTCAAAATACGAAATATCTTATCATCGTAAAATTGTTGTACTATTAAAGATTAAATATTTTGTTTTAAATATTTTTTATAAAACTATTAGTTTCTCAGCTGTGATTAAATGTGTATTCTTTTTAATTCTGGTCTTCGAAGAAGAATTTGATTCTTATTCTTTTTAGTGGCCAAAGATGTTTCTCTTTTCTCAATTTTTCTGTTATAATGTTCCTAGTTTTTAATGCCATAGATTCAGTAGGTAACAGTGTATATTATTTAATTCGTGGTCTTTGGTGCAGTGTTTCTACAACAATGTATATACCTACTATTTATTTTCTTAAATCTTACTAGTTTTTAGTAAATATCTATTTTAAGATAAACGTGAGTGAAATTCTCTGCGGTGCAGAATGCCATTTATTTTAATTTCAATAACTATGTTTTATTACTTTTATCAATATTTATTATTATCAAATACACACCAGAGAGACGAAATTAACCTATTTAAACTTGAACCAAGATCTCAGTCTTGTATGAGTATTCAAAATAATAAAATACTGCCAATAATCAATATTTTCTTAGAAATCTATGTGCTTATTAATTTTAAAAATTAAACGCCTTGCTTAAATTTTATGGCATACGATATTACATTATTTAAGTAGCGCTATTCCAAACAATTAGCAAATTTTTTAAAAAATTCATAATAACTGGTTAGCTATATCACGAAATACAGAAACATTTACGTTGGTGTTAAAAATTGTCTCTTTTTTAGCATTTCGTCTTACTACCCGTTCGAATGATAAACATATGTGCTAATTATGCCAATATTTTTAAGAATGAGGAAGGTAATATTTATCGGAAGTTTACCCACATTTGAGTGGATGTAGAGTGGAAAACCTTTAGGAAAATCCATCCCAGTATACTCGAACCTTTATGTCCTCGTTCTCAAAAGTCCAAACTACCGCCTTAGATCATACCGCCACTGAGGAGGGTGAAAAAGCTTGCCAACTATATTTTTTATTATCAATGACGCATTTACAAAGCCTGTGCGAATCAATCATGCTCGAGTTTGAATCTAATCAGAATCAAATCTCATTCCTAAGAAAATGTCGAGTCAAATCTGAATTGAATCTAATGGTAAATTTATTTTATCGAATCCTAATCGAAACCTATGCTTAAAAAAGTTATTTATTTTAAAAATAGGATCAGATTCGAATCAATTAATTTGTTTTAGGATCACTATGATATTATTTCAAATCAGATAATGGTTTAATATTTTACAGTGCTAAGTTTTTGGATCAAATCCAATATATTATAAATATTTTAAATATATTAGATTTATTAAAAAAGTTAATAAACAGTATCCATCTCAAAAAGTTAAAAATCAAATATAGATCACACAGCTTTTTTAATTATAGTACAATATTTTATTCAGTGCAACAAACAATTTTCTCCCACGTGATTCCTATATCATCTGTACTCAAGTTAATGTATCTCTTCACTATACAACACATTTGGTTTCCAGTCTGATATTAATTTGTAAAGTAAGTATGAATAGATTTAAATTTAAATCAAACACATCGAATCCTGATATAAGACTTATCTGGATTCGAAATTTTGAATCGATCCCATATATTTCAATATTGGGACTCTAAATTTAGAATCCAAATCTTACTAAGATTTGGATTATAAATTTAGAAGATTTACACAGGTTCTAGTATTAATTGTATCCTAATCAATTAACGAGTATCAACGTAATTTGTAACCAATTTTGTACAAACATCAGAAACCAATAGTGTGTGTTCACGCGTACTTGAAAGATTTTAAATAAGCATAAAAAATAGTGTCAGTCTACTTATATTTGACAAGATTTTGAATTATCAAAATGTTGGCCTATTTTAAGAATTTGTTGTTTTTTTGACTTTTCATATAATACAAATAAGAACTATTTTTTAAAGTAAGCCTTCTATGATGAAAGGCAAACTGTATATACAATTTTTTTTTAAATACTTGAAGATTTTATTCTATTTTAATACACAGAAAGGGACTTGATTGTTCTCACGGTGTTAATGTGTTACTCTAGTTTGTCAAGTAGCGGATTTCATTCCATAAATAATCTCATAAAAAAAATGATTCCGACACTTGATTTACCCATCCCCTATAGGTAAATATCCTCCATCTAGGGATCAGATAAATTGTAAAACATTTTCAAGAAAAACTCGTATTGAACGCTCACAGATTTGTTTTTAACGTCTCAAGAGATAACGTTCCACTGAATTTTCACAAGTTGGAGGCAATCCTGTTACCTCCTGTGTTCTCTTGCTACCCTGGTACGTATGCGCAGTTTCCCAGAGAGACAAACAGCCCCCGCAGGGAGGGAAGCATGGGGCGTGGCATAATATTATTTCTCCACCCTCCTCCAACTCCCTTCCTTCTCTGCTTACAACCTCTATATACTTTACACCACCCTCAACAGTCACGTAGAGGGTGGGTTACTTATGATCAAGGCAAGTGTGTGTGCCTTCTCCTACCTGCAACGTTGAACACTCGCGGTAGTTTTACCTTCATACAGCTCGTTTCAAAAATACCTAAACATTTATGTGAGCTGCGCTTTCAAATGGTTATGTTTGTTTAGGTGCACAAAATAACTTATTATTATTCTTACTGCCCCAATAGCAATTATTATTTTGGATAAACACATGCAATCTATTACGACTACAAGCTATTAGATAGATCAGAACTACACAAGCACTTTGAAAATACCAGTGTTAAAAAATAATTTCAAATTAAAGGCCAGAGGTAAAGCCTAGCTTTAGTAAGATTCTACTAGGAAGGAGCCTTTAAAAATACAAACATACTTTTTTTGATCGACATTACTAGCGGAAAAACAGCAATAACAACCCACGGAATATCATCCTTGAATTGACAATTGATAAAGGACGAATTATAAAAAGTACTTTGGTGAGATTAACACTTACCTCTGCTGTTGCACTCATGGTCAGTCCCCTTTTGACTCTTTTGTTGAATATAACTTCGGAAGGGTCGGGTGGTTAGACGTAGAATAGCTCGGGGTAACAGAAGGCTATTTTCCTTAACATGCAGTCATACATTTTTCAATACTAGCGCGAAAGACAGTGAGTAAGAGTTTAAAGTGCTTAGTTGCACGGCCCAGCGGAAGATAGCTTTCTTTCTGGTTTAATAAACGAACCGAATGTTGGCCCGAGAGTCGATAATTCACATATAGGATGATAAAAAAAACTTCAAGAAACAAAATCACGAATATACGTGATTAAACGCATACGAAGTACAAAGAAACACTGATAATACAACGCACTGTAAAGTGTGTGGTCAAACTGAACCTACCTAAACATGACCGAATAAGCATACACTAAAAACAAGGAAGAGAGAGAGAGGTGGGAGGGGAGGAATTAAGCCAATCCAACAACAAGAAAAAAGGTTAAGAGGCCTGACCTCTGGTGGCATTTCCGAAACAACAAAACGGCCACAGATATAGCTATTGATATTATTGATCAAACGTGACAATTGGATATCAGATAACTTTCTCTCTCTGTAGATATATGAATTTCTTAGTAACTTTTGTACCTCTTAGCAAATTTCTTTTTTATCTTAATAGAACTGTAGAAGTCACTCACATATAAATATGTCACCAAGCAAGGAGGCTAAAACTGTTAAACTACCATGTTTGTTTAAGGATTTAAAGACTATCCAAATTATATCAGAAACCGTGAAACTCTTTATTTTAGACTTAAATTATGTAATAAAAATACAAATAAGCTCTATTTTTTGTTTGTATATGGTAGGCCTGCGTAGCCCGTCAAAGAATAATACACATAAACTAATTTTATACATTGAAATAAGTTAAACTAAAATGATAATTGTGAAAAATAAATCTTTTTTTTTTCCCTTTACATGCTAAAGAATGAAAACTAAATTAATTTACACAATACAAACTTAGATTAATACATTTAAAAAACACTCAATCCAAACATTTTAAATAAACATACATTTACCTAATAATAATAGTATATATTTTTTAAATTATACATTTTATACTGTATTGTGGGAACTATATATATTCGTATATAAGAAAGATAGTTTGTTTAATAGATATGTCAAAAATGTATCTTTTTTAATGTATATATATA
>CABFVX010000210.1:69966-103426 GCA_902151425.1 Timema shepardi | reverse complement strand
AAATGGAGGACCTACAGCTTAACGTGGAATCCGAACCATGGTGGCGACCTGGTTTGGATTCCACGTTAAACTGTAGGTCCTCCATTTCATCTCACAATCACCCTACCATTACACATTAGCGTAAGTGCGTATAACCCGAAGGGGTAGTAAAACGTGGTGCTAATAATAATAATTGTATTATATATATACATTAAAAAAGATACATTTTTGACATATCTATTAAACAAACTATCTTTCTTATATACGAGTATATATATAGTTCCCACAATACAGTATAAAATATATAATTTAAAATAGATATACTATTATTATTAGGTATATAATAAAAGTTATATTTTTAATGTATATATATATATATATTTATTTATATATATTTTTTTTTTAGTTATTTGTCTTTCTTGAATAGTTTTTATATCTTTGATTTTTGAACGATAAATCTAGTTTAAATTAGTTTTTTTTTTTAAATTTAGTTCAACAATAATAATTTAATGGATGTATGTAATTTTTCCATACAGTTTGAGCGCAGGGGTCCGGGGCTACGCCAGTAAGGATTTGTCGCTATTAGGAAGTAAGGACCACCTGGTCTTATGCTCCTAAATTGGGCTTAGCATTCACTGCAGTCTGTGGACAGGACTAGGGTACACTCGTTCGCGAATTTAAAAAAACCGTTATAAAGGAGTGCTCTCTAGTGTTTGGGCATTTATTTACTAGTAAGTAATAAAGTAAGATTATTATTATTATTATTATTATTATGTTATAACTATATGAAATTATCATAAATATGGCATTGTGTGAAGTAAAATAAAAATCTATTTTTATTGTTACTGTCATTTATTTCAATTTAATTTTAACTTTATTTAAATAATATTGTTTATGTCTATAAACTATTATTATTAGCACCGCGTCTTACTACCCGTTTGGGTTATACGCACTTACGATAATGTGTAATGGTAGGGTGATTGTGAGATGAAATGAAGGACCTACAGTTTAACGTGGAATCCGAACTACGGTTGAGGCCTGGCATTCCCCACATTCACAAGATGTATTGTCAAAGGTGAAGGAAGGGTTTGGTAATCAAATAAATCTATGCCGGGACCGAGGATTGAACCCCGGCCGCCAGCACAGAAGTCTGACACCTTACCCCTAGACCGCCAGGTCACCGGTTTTATGTCTATAAAGTATATATATAAATTGTTATCTTTTATTTTGGTTTTAGTTGATGGGTTTTCGTCAACATAATTAATATTATTCTAGTTGAAAAAATTCCCACGTAATACTTTAGCCGTTTACATTATCAGGTGAGTCTTTATTAAGTTGAGATGTTTCAATTATTACGAATATAATTTGGACGACAGAGTTAAAAATAAATCCCCAAAGATTTTATACTGTAACTGGTTATTTTTGATGATAAATATACACAATTGCTATTAGTACAAATTAAATTAATTTGTAATGATCATTTTTAGTAATCTTAGCTATTACATTTATCAAAATTTAAAATTATTATTTTTATCACAATATTTCTCTCTGTCTGTCTCTCTCTCTCTGAGGGCTCAAGAGAAAGTAAAAAGTAAAGAAACATTATCTATTAGTAAATTACTTTATTTCTAGTATTTTCTAGACCTTGTACTAATTCGCATTGTCTGATGAAGTACCGAACACAGCTGAACTGTTACCCTATCAGTTTGTCACCGTATAAACTCTGGGTTCATACACTTTTCCTTTATAATCTGAATGCTGACAGTATATTAAGTCATAGTTTCAGTCTAGGAAGTTCATAGTAAGTTATGTGGCTCCCCTATGACCTCCATGAATTCCTATTCATAACCGTGCGTTTCTTTATCGATGCATTCAAAATTTTAAATACACTCTGTTAGATGCGTTGGTCAAAATTTGGCTCTCAATAAATGTGTACATATTCACTCGACATTTGCTGTATTTTTTTAAATGTAATATTATGTTGATGTATAAAATTAACATTATTTGAAAGATCAAGCTATGTTATATATAATATATTTTCTATTAAATTCAATAAAAAATTAATAAATAAACGTACTGCGAATATTTTACTAATTAGCAAAATAGAGTTATTAAGAAAAAAGAAAATTCAATTTTAAGTGAATTTAAGTTGGACAGGTTGTATTAGATTGACATGAAAAAACCTAAGTATGTAATATAAATTTAAAATATATATGTATAGACATTAGTTAAAAGATATTTGTAAAAAAATTTGGGGGTATTAATTAGAAGTTATGTTACAATCTCATTAAGAATATGTTAGAAGATATAACAACCATCCAAAAATAAGGTACTTTTAAAATAATATACAATTGAGTCATAGTTACACTTAAAATTAGGTTGTAAAATCAAAGTAATTTAACCATGCAAATATTAAAAATATTAATATATTATTCTTGAGAATTGATAGAAGTATGTAATTAAATTTGAATAGTAAAAATTGAATTTATTTCTTAGATGTAATTCCATGTTCCTTGATTCCTAGCTGCAAATGGTGCACAGTTATTTTGACGACACTTTCAATGAATTAACGGCATCATCCTCAGGTCAGAAATGAAAACTATGTGCTTGAGTATACCACGTCGTATTAGTCAGGAAACTCATCCTTACCAACATAACGTGGTATACTCAAGCACATATATTTAATTTCTGACCTGAGGATGATGCCGTTGATGTATTAAAACATGTCAAAATAACTGTGCACCATTTTCAGCCAGGAATCAAGGAACAGGGAACTACAGCTAAGAAATAAATTTAATATTTACCCTTCAAATTTAATAACATATTCTATCAATTCTCAAGAATAATATATTCATATTTTTAATATTTGCATGGTTAAATTACTTTGATTTTACAACCTAATTTTAAGTGTAACTATGACTCAAATGTATATTATTTAAAAGTACCCTATTTTTGGATGGTTGTTATATCTTCTAACATATTCTTAATGAGATTGTAACATAACTTCTAATTAATACCCCCAAATTTTTTTACAAATATCTTTTAACTAATGTCTATACATATATATTTTAAATTTATATTACATACTTAGGTTTTTTCATGTCAATCTAATACAACTTGTCCCACTTAAATTCACTTAAATTTGAATTTTTTTTTCTTAATATTCTTAAATGTTCCTCACTAAGCAATTCAAATGTTTTCCAGAAATAAAGTTAAGTTCTGTTGTTTTTTTTAATATTTCTTAGGTTTTTTAAGTGCTCTTTTTGTAACGACCACAACATCTAACCCCCAGTCGTTAATTCATCACTGTGAAAGGGTAACTCACATTTCATCAATGATTATTTTTTCGGCCATGCCAGGAATAGAATTTGGGACTTAAGTTAAGTTGAAAGACATGCTATCGGCTGAGCGAAAGTGTCGGACTAAAGGTAAATATATCGTCAATAACCATATAATTTTTCTAGTAAAGAGTGTATATTTATGAAAAGCAAAAAATTGCAAAAGAAAATTACTGATTACTTTTACCGTCCTATTATTTTTATATAAATTTATTATGATATTTATTATTAAATTATCTATTTTTATATTTTTTAAAGCAGCACTGAACAAAGGAAGTAACAGTTTTCATGTAAACTGACTGTACCGACTGTGGGCCTTCTTACCAGGACGCGACTGAAATCCTCTAGTAATCCTAAAAGGTCCGATAAATTAATAAAGCCCAGTGCAACGTCGCAGTAACCCACTGGTCGCCTTATTTTATCTTCTCAGAGAAGCAAACCAGCAAACTGGGAAGAGGGTGACGTCTTCCCCCCCCCCCCAATGGGTGTGGGAATGGATACGAGGGAAGGGGGCGGAGATGAAAACAGGGACCAATGTGAGAAAACGTTACACAATAAACCCTAAACACACTTTTCTTCCTCTCTTGACAATAATCAAATCTATATGATATTTTGGCTCATGCTAAAGATGGTAGTCACTAAATAGTAATTTTCCATTTCATATAGTTTTCCAAAAAGGTAAAATGTATTTCCTATATATTCTAACAATTCAAATATCCAGTTTTCCTCGTCTGATGATGAAGAGGACTTTGCTGGAGATGTAGGGAATTCGAGTAAAGACCAGTGAGTTTGCATTTCTTATAGAACTCTTTTTTTTTACAAAATAAACAAAATATTGCTACATCAAAAACTTAATAGTCTAGACCATCCAATTAAATAGTCTGTACTCAGGCCTGCCTTATCACGCAAAATAAGGCATCAGGCTCACCAAAGACTGAATTTATTTTCACGGGGACTTCTATTTACGAATTTCAGCTGGATACATTTGGGGTATTCCCCCCAACCCCCCTTATATTTAATGACAGAGCAACAGTTTAGTTGGGTCCCGAACTTAATCAGAGTAGGAGTCTTAAGGAAAGGTCTAGTAATGACTAGAAATATAATATTTTACTAATAGATTATGTTTCTTCACGTTTCAATTGATATCGACCCCTCAGCTAAGGACCATAATTTAGAGATAATGGCAGCCAACATATCATTTGACAGGGTTAATGAGTTAAAGTATTTAGGAACAATATTAATTGTCAATAACAATATTATATTAGAATAAAAAGAATACAATCGGGAAATACATGCATTTACTCGGTCAACGATTTGTCTATATCTCCCCTGCTTTCAAGGAATTCAAAATTTATAATATACAGACAATAATTGTACAGGTTGTTCTCTATGTGTACATAACAAAATAAAATGTAGGGTGTTCAAAAAAAATTGAAAAGATATGAGGTTACTAGGGAGTGGAAGCGGTTACGTAGTGTTGAGTGACGTTCCCTCTACTCATAAAAATACATTGTTAGTATAATCAAGTCTCGTAGATTACGATGAGCAGGATAATCAGTGTGAATGGGACCTAGAACCTTGATCAGAGTACTGAATGGCAAACCCACTGGGGAGAGAATATTGGGAAGACCTAGATGTAGATGGGAGGATATCGTTAGAATGGACCTAAGGAAGAAAGGGTGTAATGAGGTGGACTGGATAGGGCTGGGTAGAGAGCTAGCTCAAGATAGAGATAGGTGGAGTACTTTTGTTAGTGAGCTAATTAACTTTTGAGTTTCTAACGTCATTAATAAAGTAGGAAATGTATCACTGTGGTTTTTCATCTGTTTTTCACGCTAGTAAGGATGTACTCTCTTTAAAATTATCCGCATAGATTCTGACTAGGATTAGTTCGCTATTTAAGCCGTGATAGCTGAAATAAACTAGTATATACTAATAGGGTCATTCTTAGGCATAACTCTGCTCTCATGGAAGTAAAACATATTTCCTATAGTATTAAATTATCCTATGCTACTTGTGTAACATTAAAAATGAACTGGAAAATATAAGGAAAGTGTACATCTGAACAAAAAATTATAGTAAATTGTGTAAGATTCTATTAACTTAATTTCACTAAATATTTATCAAGGCCATGATTAATATTGTAACATTATAGTATAAACGTTACTTAAAGACTTATCATTTGAAGGACTTCGCTGTCTTCCTGAATCACGGACCACGGCCACTCGAATTGACTATGTGCTGGTGCAACGACAGAAACATACTGACACGGCAGAAAATATACATTGACTAATATGATTTCATGGAGTTCATTGTTTGACGCTAGTTTGGTTCAACATCACGTGTCATGTTTTTCCCTCCCTCTCTGTCTCTCTCTCTCTCTCTCACCTCTGTCCTGTCTTGCCCCTATTGGTCGCTAGCCCCACGATCAAGAATGTATTACCTTTTATGGGCATGTTGTAGGGTAGCTTAGGAATCGCTGATCGTATATATTGGCTTGTTATAATAGTTTTAATTTTCTTTTACACTTGGTTCTAGACGGCTATGGGGGCCACCGTTAGGGTGATTGATTATCTCTTGTTTGCAATTCACACTTGTACATTAAGGAGGCAGTTTGGATTTAGTTATAATTGACCACATGTATATTTCTTGCGTTTTACGCATGTATTTAAGGAAACAGTTAGCATTCAGCTATAAATGTCTGTCTTTAACTTACTTGTGCTTCGTGTTTTTATTTAAGGGGAAAATGTTCCCTAGTTATGTTCTACAGAATATTTTTCGCTTGAGCTGATTATATTAATTAAAGGGGACTTTGTTGCTCATGATATATGATTCTAGAAATAGGGAGTCTATTTCAAGGGAGATTGTGTCCATTGTCATAAATTCTAAATTTTGGTAATCCGCGTTTAGCTATGCATGTGGACTCGGCTCAGTGAAACTACGACTTTGCCCTAAATAGAGACGTGTTTCAAAAGTTTTCTTCCATTCGCTCTGAAGAGATATCTATTTAAACTTATTATATACATTTCTAGGTATCACTATTTGGTGTGAAAATAAAAGTATTGTTACGAAGAAGGTTGTTTTCCTTTTGGGTACAATATAATCACACCTATATTTCATTAAATTTAATTTTAGGTATCTTTGGACTAACAAGTAACACTTTTTTTTAGCACTCCGTCTTACTAAATGTTCAGGTAATACGCATAAGTAACACAATTAAATTCTACTTATGTTTATTTCCATTCTTGGCATTGTTGCAGTTAATAGTATATTCATGCTAATAATGAGTGAAATACACTTGGTGTATATGTTTACTGGTACTTTATTTCGAATGTTATTGATGACTTAATTTATCGGGTAATAAATAAAACAATTAATTAATGGGAAGATAGAAAAACTGCGAATATATTATTCGGAAAATCCCAAAGGATAGATATGACCGGGATTATATCTTTTATCTTTTACCTTCTTGCCTACGGTGACCAAATTATATGTGATTAAAATACCTTTCATATAAAGCTGGAGATCTGAAAATATTTAAAAGTGGGACTACTCAAAATACCAGAAATATTCAGACAATAAGCGTATGGACGCACAAATTTATAGCAGCCTTTAACTATATAAAGTATAGTGTTGACTTATCTCGCTAATACACCCAAGTATAATTTGGTTTTTAAAAAGACCAAATTGCATCTTTTTTAATTTAATACTTATCCTAAATAATATAAACACATTTAAATTAGTATTAAATGCTTTTTTTTATTGTAACTGTAAGGTTTACCAACAAACGTCTCTTAATTAAATTATGTGACGGTTAAAAGTATGATGTATGCGACACACGAAATAAAATCACTAGTCACACAAACGGAAAACATTACAAACAATTTTGCTCAACTAAATTATATATATGTTGTATAGATCATTTAGAAAATCATAGCTCATGTATTTTGATACCGTTGTTAAAGTGGATATGTTTAATTAATATTTACGTTCATCATGTTTCATTAGTTTAAAAATTCATATTTACAAACGCATCTGTATGTCTTTAGTAGAATTAGTGTTACTTGCTTCCTACTTCTACCTCCCCCGGGGCATTAAGTGCCTAAAAGACTCAGGCTCGTTGTTGTGGTAAACAGATGGAGCATCTGTGCAAAAGAGATGAAATATACCAAATTACAGGCCATTCATCTTGCCGTGTCTTTTTTATTTTTTACCCTTTCTTCTTAGTTTTTAGTTTTTGTTTTGTTTTTCTCATTCATCTTCTTCTCATTATCTTGTTCCTTTAGGCTTATAATGTCAACGAGAAAACATTTTGTTTTCAGCAGAGATTCATATATCTCCATTTTTAGGTTGAATCAAAATAAGGGCTTTCATATCTTTAATGTTTGAGTAAATATTGTATAGACTAATAATTAGCAAAACATTTAGTATATAATTGAAGAATGATATTGTCTAATTACAATTGCATATTGGTAAAAACGTATTAATTACATCCTTCTGTGGCGATGTAATATTATTATTATTAGCACCGCGTCCTACTACCCGTTCGGGTTATACGCACTTACGCTAATGTTTAATGGTAGGGTCATTGTGAGATGAAATGGAGGACTTACAGTTTAACGTGGAATCCGAACCACGGTGAAGGCCTGGAATTCCCCACATTCACAAGATGTCTTGTCAGAGGTGAAGGAAGGGTTTGGTAATCAGATAAATCTGTGCCGGGACCGAGGATTGAACCCAGGCCACCAGCACAGAAGTCTGACACCTTACCCCTAGACCGCCAGGTCACCCGGCGATGTAATAAAATTTGCAATGTAAAACTTAAAAAAAAAAGTATGTTAGCAACAACTTAAATCTAAGAGCTAAAAGGGGTAAGGTAAAACTACAATTAAAGTACTAAAAAGGCCTGGCTAAGCTATTAATAACAAATCACATTAAATTAAATCATTTTTATTAATAAGTAATAAAACAATAATAATTAATACCGTATAATAATTAACTATGCATATTCACTTGTAAGTTTAAAATTATCCCAAAACTTAGAAGAAATACTTTTTGGTTATGGTGAGTAAATATTGACACATAACTATTTAATCTTTGTAGAAACTATTTATAAATTGTTTACATGCAAATAGAGAGTAACATGTAACTATAAATATACATTTATCCAATTTATCTTATTATAAACTTCATATGATTGTGATTATATTTTGGAACAGACCAGATGTCTTGATATTCTTTTATTCTTTGTCTCGCCCTTTTTATTGATCAAAAATTTTCTTTCTCTTTATATTATGTTGCCATTTTACAAACAAAACTTTCTCAAGCATAGTATAATCAGAGAAAAAGTAGGTTATTTGAAATGGTAACTTTGTAATTTATTTAGGAAAAGAAGAAAAAGAAGAGTTATTTTGCCATCTCATCTAACATCTCTCGAAGAAAATGAGGAAATGTGTATCCTTTTCTTTGTAGAATGTTTACAATTCGTACGTGAACTGATTTTTAATATAAGAAAACTTAAATATGTTCCTTTGGTTATGTATAGAAACGAAAAGATATTACCTTTTTTTATCTTTAAATATATTTTACCATTTTACATCCTCAAAATAGTAATGGAACACTATGATAAAGCGATATTAACTTTGTCAAACGAATACATTTTATTACAATCTACAAATATTATGGATCTCATCGTATATTAAATATATTATAGTCTAATTCTTATTTAAGAGACATACATATGTATAATGCATATAGTCAAGTATAGTCTCTCTCTCAAAAAAAAAGTTCCCTCATGGAATAAACTGTGTAAGCACTTTCCCGCAGAATCTAAATAAAAATTCACAAGCAAATTTCAATTAATTCTATGGATATTTCTGAATATAAGAACTATCCTTTTAAACCAGCTGTCAAAAACTATATTTGCTCAAATTAAATTACGATGTTGTCAAATCTATGGTTTAAGCATTTTTTTTTAATATACTGTCCGTCGGTTTAAGACATAGTTTAACTTTGCAAAGGGGCAGATATAAGGAAGGAAGAATTTCTGTTGAAGGAGAGTGAGAAAATATTTTGAAAAACATACCACATAGCACTATAGTATGAAGCTCGAATTCGCAGTCACCAATAAAACAAACTTACATACATTTACTGTGGATTCACACATTCTCCGAAAAACTAGCGCAGAACATAAACGTGGTCACGTGACGAGCTCTAAGCCAATCACAAGATTTCCGCTTAATCGGCGAGAGCTGTTCTGCTGAAGTTCAACTATTAATTACTTTGTCCGCTCTGCTCGAGATGTTAGGCACAGGAGAACCAATCAAATCTCAGAACCAACCATCTTAAATCAGTGCGCGTGCGCATTTATCAACGCATGCGTTCTACAGCCAGCTGACAGCTTCGTTGGTCGTTGTGAGGAGATTTGAAATAACTCGTTAATGTAAAACGTGTGTATTGAGGTATTAAATTGTGCCATTACAGAGCGTTATAATTTGTAAACAACCATCAGGACAATTATATAAAATATATTTTTATCTACTAGAAAATAAAATATATTGATAATCAGTTGTTTTAAAGCGTTGCAATGCATCATGGGTCTACTTAAAGTGTGTGAATTACTACTCAGATTCTGCTTTCTATTTTTTGTCGAACTTGTGAATCAAGCTTTAGTCCGTGTGCCCAATATTACAGGAGCCTTAAAAACAAATAACTATAGCGGTATATTCATCAACGATTTCTATCTTTATCATAAGTACGCCTTTTCTTTATGTTTACTCCATTTACACTGAAAGGACGCAGTATTACTCTTATGTACTATACTACGGCCTATATCTTATAAACTGCGCCGTAGTGAAACCATTAAAGGTAAGCGCACCACCTATCTGGGTAAAGGAAGGGTAACTATATAATGTATATCTAAAATTCTTTCAATATTTTGTAAATACTTTAGAGATGTGTATAAAAAAATACACCCTAATATGGTAGTGATGAGAAAGGTAGAGTTAAGATACGATTATACATAATTTTTATGAAAGAATAGTCGAATACATTTATAAAAATCTATTCTAAATCCACTAGACTGGGATTTAAACCCTAGCCGCCGCCTCCTCAACAGAAAACCATAGTTTACAATATTGACTTTCAATCCGAGTGACCACCAATGTGGCTGTAAAATAATATTGTTACATCTGTAGAACTATCCAAATGAAATATTTTAGTATAGGCCTACTTAAATAAAAAATATAGGCTATAGGATTTTTAAATAGTTTTAAAATTAAGGCGCATTGTTTCAATGTCAGGTTTTATTGAGGTTAAACTATAAATCCAGCTTAATATGTTTACTAACTGTTTTGATGTTATGCTATCACATAGTCTGGGCTTAAACTTCAAGTTTCATTAGCTCCAAGAAGGTGTAGAAGTTTAAGCGTAAACCTCACGTAAAAAAAAAAATATAACAGGACCACCACTCTGTCAGATGACTGTCAAAAACCCTCAAGTGGATATTGTTGTTGCATTATTCGAGATAATTAATGTTTAATTATGTTATTTGATTCAGAATCAGACGACAAAGAGATTTATTGTATGTCATAGTACATTAACAAACATAAAATATCTACATTTCATCCACGAACTAATTATTTCAAAGAATTTGATGAGTGAGAATTTTTTGTGAACTTTTCAGAATGACGAAAATTTCTGCCACCGAGTTGTTAGGAATTATTGGATAAAAGTTTTAAAAGATCAATAGGTGAGAGCCTAGTTACTATTGGTTATTTATAAAACTAACAAATTAAAAATGTATAGATTTATGGTGGCTGTAAGTATTAAACGAGATAAAATTGCAAGATATTTTGGTGATTGAGTAGTTTTGGTATTGGAATAAAAATATTTTGGAGGCCAGTCATATCATTTGAAAATAAACTATGATTTATCTCCATGGCCCTCATTAACAGAAGAGGGCCCCAGACCAGGATCTTTTATGGGCCCCCATAACTACCTCTAAGGTTAAGGACAGCGTTATGCTCTACAGAATTTAGGATAAAATTAATATTTATATTTATTTAAAAAAATAGTGATTGATTTTACAAAATAAAAACTTTCAATAATATAAAAAATTATCTAAAGAATATTTTCTAGCTTTGGTCGACGCAAATTTTTCAATAGCTTCAGTAAAATCTACTCGCTTAGCTAAATCATTTTGGATGCATATAATTGCTAAAAAATTAAGTCACTCTTGACCAGTTGTTCTTCTTTGTCATGTTTTCATTGAATTTTCGAGTCTTCTGAACGATCTTCACGTTGAAAGTACAGTAACTGATACTGTACAAAATATTATAATGGAGGGGCAGATCTTGGCAAATATACCTTGAATTTTTTTTTGTCGTGAATTACGTTCAGTAGTTTAATCAAGCTTCTTTCAGTGCCGAAAAATCTCTTATGAATACTTGTTAAGGTGGAGAATTTTGTGCAGTAAGTCTTCTGACAAACCTTTCTGATATGTATTTACAAATTTTGCTGTCTTTGCGGTAAGTTGACCATAGGCATAGTTGTGTAAGTCCAAAATGGGTTAAAATAACTCACATATGGTATCATCTGATTCAAATCTTGTATTTAAATTATTGATAATAAAAGACAATACTGGGTAAATTACAGAAATTCTGAAATATTGTTCAAGTTATCTAGAACTTCTTTGGTTTTCGGGAAATTGGGGTTGCACTCCTACTGTTTCAGCAACTACTTTCACCTCTTTTGTTAATCTAAGAGGTGACCTGGTGGTCTAGGGGTAAAGTGTCAGACTTCTATGCTGGCGGACGGGGTTCAATCCTCGGTCCCGGAAAAGATTTATCTGATTACCAAACCCTTCCTTCACCTCTGACAAGACATCTTGTGAATGTGGGGAATGCCAGGTCTCCACCGTGGTTCGGATTCCACGTTAAACTGTAGGTCCTTCATTTCATCTCACAATCACCCTACCATTACACGTTAACGTAAGTGCGTATAACCCGAACGGGTAGTAAGACGCGGTTCTAATAATAATAATAATAATAATAATAATAATGTTAATCTAAGCTAGTTATGAGTAGTAGTGAGTGGCAGTGCGTGCGTGCGTATCCTAGTACCTTCGTGCGCAGAAGAAAATTGACCTTGACGCCATAGCGAATGGTCACTTACAGACAGGTTACTTCCTGGAGTCAAGAGTTAAAAAAAAATGTAAAGGTGGAAACTGTAACATTTATTAATATTACAGACCTGCCACGCTGTCGTCGTTGTCTCCTTATACCGTGCCCTCAGGTTAGAGCCCTATCAGGCCCTACACCCCTTGCGGAGGCCATTTTTATTTCTATAAATATTGTATAAGCCTGTTTAAGTGAAAAATGTTTTTTCAGTTTTTATTTTTAGTGCTTCATAAAGGCCTAGGCTTAGTTGTATTAAATAGCCCTAATAGAGTGATTTATTTAAAGTTTCAATTGAAACCGAACTCACTTTTTGAGAAAACAATATTCACGCTCAGCTATGATAGCCTGTTGCTTATTAAAAATAAATAAGGTAATGTTTTAAACGCATCACACACTAACAAATATATTTAAAAATTACTAAACTACTGATTGAAACCGGTCAAAACATCTCAAATGTATTTTAAAATAGATAAGATAATTATTATATTAACGATTTTCAGCATTCCATTATTTACATTATTATTAAAAGAAAAGTTTTTACTGTTGAAAATCGAGTTAAAATATTCTAGCAAACTTTTCATTTAACAACTTAGCTCCAAGTCAACTAACCTCCACATAAAAAGCTAAAACTACGCTAACCTGAAATTTTAACTCAATTATATATTAAACCTCAATCAAGTTAAACAGTACTTTAGCCTGACATTTAAACATCGGCCTTAAATAAACTATAATTTCAGCGAGGACAAATTCGATACTATTCCAGCATTTAGTGTTCTCTGCAATGTTGGTCTTTTACTAAACATATTAAAAATAAATATTATTTCAGTGAGGACAAATTTGATATTATTCCTGCATACAACGTTCTGTGTATTTTTAGTATTTTACTAAACGCTAAACGTATTTAAAAATAAATTAAATACATTATCGTATTAACTAATATTCTGTATCAAAAAAGTAATTATATAATATCGTAATCTATATATTTAAATATTACAAATGACTGCATTGCTAATCAGTAATAAGAAATTACATCATTCAAATAAGGTCGAATTATTTATGAATAAGTTTCAATTTAAGAAAAACTCTAGATGCTCTCAATTAAGTTAACCAATAACTCTATAAAGTTATCAAAGCAACCGTTTGATTTTTTCTTGTATGAATAGAATGTCACATGCAAACGGAATGTTTTTTTATTAAAAAATAAGAGCATGATGTACCATGAAGGTTTTCTTATCTGTTTATGGTGGGAAACTGTCGACATTTTCATCTTGGGTGTACTTTCTCCTCCCTAAGCGTTCTCTTTCATTCAACCCATTCTCCCCTTTACAGTTTGGCACTGTTTATCTGTTCCCCCAGCTTGGTAGTCATCTTGAATCACGTACACCAAGAAAATGCGGGAAATTTAACGCTCAACGGGAAATACCAGGAAATGGGATATTTTCCACACCTTTTGTAACGCTTATCTCTTCCTCAGCTACTAGCACATTATACATATCCCCGCAGTACAGAATTAAATTGTTAATGCTAGGTAACTCGAATGTATGCAACTAAAAGATTCATAAACTACTGGTTTTTTATTTCACTAATCTCAGGTTTTATTATTTAATTAAAGTGTAGCGTTAAGGATAGTTCAATCCGCCAATAATTGCTCAAACCTGAAATAAATTAGTGTTCCTAAATATTTATTTTATAAGACTTGAGATATGAAACCAGCTAAAACTTTAAGGAATACTTTCCCGATGTAACAAAACAGCTACTCGTTTTGGTGGTCACGTAGTCTAATGTGCTAATCTCAAAAATAATAGACTGCCGATGACCGGGAGATTTAAGCTCAAATCTTGGTTGGGTGAAATGAGGATTTTTTTTAATAAAATGATTTTCCACACTCTATCTACAAAAATTTGGGGTACGCTTCCTGTATATATAACCTACCTTAACCTTAACACCATTAGTGTGATTAGTAAATAAGCGTATAACTCGAACGAATAGTAAGACGTGGTGCTAGTTAATTTATAGAATTAATTTTAATTAAATTGATGAACAGTGTTTACTGTAGTAAGAAAATTTATATAAAATTCTAGCATCGATTAATATTAAATCATTTGAACAAAATGAAAATGAGCTTCTAATAAAAGATTTTACATGTACGGTACTAAGTTTGTTTTAGATCTAAATCTATCTAATTAAATTCCCTCCATAGACAGGATAAAATTTTAATATAAAATATTATTTTTATCTCGCCGCTTCAGTGGCCGAACTGTCTAAGGCGTCACAATCGTATAAGTCAGGCTGTTGATAATGGAAATATTAAGGTTAGAATCCCGGTTGGGTCTAGTGAGAGTTTTTTTTTTCCTAAAGAGTTTCCCACTCTTCTTCTACTAAAATACGGGTAGTTTACCTCTAAAACGCTTCTTCTTTCATCCGTACCCCATCAAAGTAATTATATATCTGTATAACTCCAAAAGGTAGCAAGATATGGTAACAACAAAAAAATATGATCTCAGTTTTAATGAATGATGGCTATGGTGTCAGCCCTGTAAAAGGTGAATATTATATTTCTATTTTCAGAACATGCCCTTTGAAGGTAGCTAAAAATTCAAACTTTAAATATAATAATCTTTCTAAGAATTTAGAGCCCATAATATATCTACATGGGTATGAGGTACAGTGGGCTTTATGGGACTTCTATCCATACGGCATGCACTCAGCCCTTCAGCTAGTTAGTGCTGCCTGTACCATCTGGTCCCATGCAATATGAGAGTCCAGAAAGTATGGTGGTTCCCCATTGCCTTCCACATTAAAGTTGCATGAGCGAGCGTGAAACGGCTTACATATTTCACTAAAAGGAATATTCTCATACCTTCAGGGGTTCTTTCCCATTCGCTAATCGACAAGGGACCAACGGCTTTACTTGTCCTTCTAAGGAAGTTGTTCTAGCCATTTTTATCGAACAAGAAAAATCAATTGACCTCGGCTGGATTTGAACCCATGAAGATCGGGTCCCGAGGTGAGCACTTAACCTCAAGCTCACTAAGGTTAATATATTTACATATTAATGGAACAAGTAAGTAAAATAAAAATTGGTTAGGGTCAACCGGAGTCTTATTCACTTTATATGTATTATTATTATTATTATTATTATTATTATTATTATTATTAGCACCATGTCTTAATAACCGTTCGGTTTATACGCATTTACGCTAATGTGTAATGGTAGGGTGATTGTGAGATGAAATGGAGTACCTACAGTTTAACGTGGAGGCCTGGCATTCCCCCACATTCACAAGTTGTGATTAATAGGCCTACACGTCTTGTCAGAGGTGAAGGAAGGGTTTGTTAACTAGATAAATATGTGCCGGGACCGAGGATTTAACCCCGGACCCCAGCACAGAAGTCCGACACCTTACACCTAGACCACCAGGTCACCATTTACCTCTAACTTTGCGACATCGGACAAATTTGACAAACAATTTAATGTCAATTAATTGGGACTTAGTCCTAAGTGGTACACCTTTCTAGTGGAAGGGTGGCAACTCTAAAAGGAAAAAATCTCAAGGAAAATGTATCAATACATCCTTATATCCCCTTTCATAATAAAAAGTCAAGTTTAATAATCAGCATCCTACTTTTCTTTAGAGCTATCAGCCCTCTCCCACACCGGGAGTAATGTAACGCCGGAACACTAATTTGTGAGTAACAAATTCTTCAAGTAAATATAAATCTAGAGGCAAAGTATATAAACATTAATCGCCATCATGGTAGCCTTAACCTATCCTGATGTTCCATTACACCGCAATGTACATTGATTTTTTTCATGTTATTTCTCCATGCAGTGTCCTTTATATAGTCTACGTATTTTAACTAAACTAAGGATATAAAAGTTATAATATAGGGGAAATAAACTCACATTTGCGTAAAGGAACAGTAGGGAAATAATTTAATAAGAGAAAAAGCTATTCCAGCCATTAATTCAATCCCTCATGAGCAAGTAATAAATTATTATTATTATTAGCACCGCGTCTTACTACCCGTTCGGGTTATACGCTCTTACGCTAATGTGTAATGGTATGGTGATTGTGAGATGAAATGGAGGACCTACAGTTTAACGTGGAATCCGAACCACGGTGGAGGCCTGGCATTCCTCACATTCACAAGAGGTCTTGTCAGAGGTGAAGGAAGGGTGTGGTAATCAAATAAATCTTTGCCGGGACCGAGGATCGAACCCCGGCCGCCAGCATAGATGTCTGACACCTTATCCCTAGACCACCAGGTCACCAAGTAACAAATTATATTAGCCTGACATTTAGTTGTCTAGTACTTATAATTTGCATCGCGTCTTACTACCCGTTCGGATTGTAGGCTTAAGTATTAATTACGCTAATAGGATAGGGGTTGGGAAGGTTGCATATATAGGAAGTGAGCCCACATTTGCGTGGAGGGAGAGTGGACAACATTTTAGGATAAACCACTCACAGTTCACCTGAGTAAGATTCTAACCTCAATCTGTCCGTCCTCGGCATTCTAACTCTACACGAAACTTCCGCGTTAGCTAACTACGCCACTGAGGCTGGTTTTTGTCTGGTATTTTCTAGATTATTGATTTTATCAGTTTTAAGAGGGCAATTTTGAGTTTCGATCTGTAGTGGCCACCGCATATTCGCCTAACATATTAAAGTCGTGAGCATGTCTCCAAGCATGTGTAGTAACGCATGATCGTCTTGCACCTGCATGAGATCTTGTCTCACACTAAATTACTGCAAGACAAAGTGGCTGGATCTGCGATACATGTTTACGGCAGTACTATACATTACCTACAGTAGCCCCAAGGCTTCTTTTGTGCTGACTGACAGCTCATAGCTGACTTCAGACAGTCAACATTTAGGCATATACCTAAATTTTGACTGTCAGAAGTGACAGCAACTAAACACATGTTTTTGAAGATCATATGGTTCAGCGTAGGAATACATAATTTGGTCTGGTAACTTTTCAAAGCTGTCAGCTATGAGCTGTCAATCAGCACTGAAGAAGCCATGGTAGATCTAGCATCCATCCAACAAGCTAGACGCCCGACTGGAATTTGATGCCTGCAGATGCTAGAAAACTGTTCGGCCTCACTTAGTCCACAAAACCACAAATTCGAGTACTCTCTTTGCTTGTTCGCGTTGGCATATTCTTAAATAGGATGATTCTACATTTACATCGAAGGGTGTTGTTTGTTGTGGGGGAAAAGGGGTTATTCGTCTTAAGGTGTTTAACAAAGTGGGATATATTAAGGTGCTTTGGGATTGTTTGTAATGAGATAGTAATAATATTAATAATAAATTTTCAATTTCAATTTCCTTTATTATAGTGCTGGTCAACAGTCTTAAGACCTATAACAGGCCAGCACTGAAAGTACACACGTACCATACAAATGCATATATTTACACGAGAAAATAAGATAAACAAAAATGGCTAAATAATGTTAATTAATGATTAATAGTTGCAAAAAAAGTAATTAATAATGATAATAATAAAAAATAAAGAGTGGTTAAAAGCAACAACGATATGCAAATAATAATAAAAATAATAATAATCTGATATTTTGGCAAGTTGTACGAGATCTTTTTGTAACGGAAGGTTTGTTATTGTGAGGGTTGTTTATATTAAGGACGTTTTATATTATTATTTGTATTGGAATGATTTTTTAGTCTTGTTTGTTTTTATGTTTATATGATGGTCTTTGTTTGTTTAAGAAGCTTTAGATTCTTTACATCATGTTGATTTGTTTCATTTACATCTGGTGTTTAATATATTTATTTTCGTTTAAGGTTAAATAGTTATTAAGTTTAGAATTTTTGTAGTTTTTTATAAGGTATTTTTAAGAGGGTATTGGAAGTGGAGTGTGAATGGTACTGTTAATATCAATTATGAAAATAATGTAATCACTGACATTCTAAGGCACGGTTTTTATTTTAATGTTTTGGTCCTTGGTGTATATCATATTATTGCCATGACCGTATTTAATAACATCGTTACCTCGTACGAGTATTCAAATGGTACCTATGCACGGCACATTTAAATTGTCATATCGTATTGTCATATTATATTGTTAAGGCACATACGCTTTTAAAATAAAACACTACAGGCCAGACCAGAAGGTTGTGATGTTTGCCTATTGCTACACTGTATTTAAAATAGACCACTACATGGCCAGACCAGAAGGTTGTGACTCACTACATGGCCAGACCAGAAGTTTGTGACGTTTGCCTATTGCTACACTGTATTTAAAATAGATCACTACATGGCCAGACCAGAAGGTTATGACGTTTGCCTATTGCTACACTGTAAAGGTACAGTGCTATTTAAAATAGAGCTCTACATGGCCAGACCAGAAGGTTGTGATATTTGCCTATTGCTACACTGTATTTAAAATAGACCACTACATGGCCAGACCAGAAGGTTGTGATGTTTGCCTATTGCTACACTGTATTTAAAATAGAACACTACATGGCCAGACCAGAAGGTTGTGATGTTTGCCTATTGCTACACTGTAAAGGTACAGTGCTATTTAAAATAGAGCTCTACATGGACAGAGCCAAAGGTGGTGACTTTTGATTAACGTTGAATGGTTAAGACATATAACCATTAAAGATAGAGCGCATATAACCAAATAAAAGTGATGCAACGACTGACTTTTGTAATAGTGTTGATATAGTTTAAATTGGACCTCCACATGGCCACACTAAAGTGTTGTGACTACTCGATATTGTTTTATCGTTAATATAATGGAAAATAAATATATACACAGCCATATCAAAGTGCTGTGACGACTTACTATTGTTGCGTTATTATTATTATTGTTGAAAATAAACCTCGCTAACATACCAAAGTGGTGGGATGATTTACTATTGCTGCAGAGTAAATATCGTTTAAAATACGCCTCTCTGCGGCCAGCACAAAGTGCTTCGACATCTTCCTCCAAAAACTCTTCAATTTTTGGCTTCAATAAAGAGATGAAAGTTATCAGTTGTACAGAAATGAGTTTATATGTAAATGTATTTCTTTGTTGAAACAAGGCTTAGCATGAAAACAAAAGTTAAAATATCAGACCATTTTGGAATATCTGTATTAATAAAGTGTGGAAAAAATGTTGAAAATTTCTTCGTGGAAGAGATAATATTTTAACGATTACTAAATTATTAGGGAAAATCTGGTTTGTACAATGTAAGTTTGATGTATGTACATAATTAGTATGGTTTTTAACTATTGTAATTACTAAAACAGATTAGCTAGTAAAAAAAAGTGTTGTCTTAATCAACCTCTCTTGGGGTGTTTTATTCAATTAAATGAATTTCCATATACTCTCTAAGTAAAAGATTGTCTTGATATCCAACATTCTTTGACCCTTTTCCAGTGGCAGTGACAGTTGAGTCACCGGTTGCCATTATTGGTATCTTAGTAGGTTTTTTTTTAAAATTTTAAGTGTTCTCATTTATTATTTAGACGTACTTGCTGATAAAAATGTACTTTATATATTTAGCTATAAATAAAACTTGACTATAGATACATATTTTTTTTTTTACTTCAAAAAGTGTGCATTCTATTCAGCAATTTAATAAGCTATAAGCTATTTAATTTAACTCATGTTTTTAGAATTTAGTTCAGCATATATTATATCAGGATAAATTCACAATAACATAATAATATATTCCATAAGCCACATCAAAAATATATTATAAAATTATTTAATAAATCCATAGTGAATCGTGATACGTTTAACACAATATAAATTAACTTAAGTATATTGACGTTGTATGACGACTTTAGTACGGTTAGTAACTTTTGGGTGGAGCTGCTTGCGTAGTTTAGAGAACCCGGGACTTTGGATTCTGCGTACTTCCCGCCCCCATCACTGCATCCCCTTTCGTTACGCTGTTCACTCCCTTCCAACCCTTCTCCGCGAACCCATCAGCAATGTGAGCCCGGATTGCCGGGGATTTCGCGTTGCGGGGAGGAAGCCAAGGAGAAGGGTTCGTGCGTTTCCGTGGGCATTACACGGAAACATCCGAAAGGGAGGATGGCAAGCAAACAAGGGTTTGGTTGGTTGGTGGCAGAAGTGGGATTCGTTTGACGCTGTAGTAGAGGTGTAGCTAAAAACTGTTGGGAGATGTATTCGTCCGTAGCACCCAGAAATATTCTGAGAGGCCTGTCAGAAATATTGGCGACAGTATTGGTGCCCGATATATATATACACACATCACTAGAAAGGTTTCCCAATGTGGAGAATACGGCTAAGAAGCGCAAACACCTAACCCTATGCGGTGGATCGATGCGGGAAAAAAATAGAGAGGGAGTGAAAACTTTTTGACAGTAGAGCACAAAAAATGTTGGTTGTATGTATTATATAATGGGAAAGTTTCTCCCTTGCTTTGGAGAGTATGATGTGTTGTGCTATCACATGTCGTTGTAAAATACTCTTTTCCTTTTACAAGCATTGCGCTTATTTTATTAATACAGTTAACAATGTGTTTTATAGTTTTTTATTTAAATAAGAAATAACAAAACATTATAGCGTTATTAGTTTGAAAAGTAAAAACGTTTAAATAAAGATAAATGCATTTAATATAGTCCATATACATGTTTATATGGTAAATGATTTCCATATTTTGAGAGTGATTATACATAAATGATTATAATAATTTTAAACCTACCTATACCAACACATATACACACACAAATGTGCATAAATACCCTATCACTATCACACTATATATTTATTTATATTTTTCTCTTGTCTAATATAAATTTAGTGCAACTCCTCAATATTTGATTATCTATAATAATAATTTTAATTTAAGCTTGTTTAAAAATTTTGTTTTCTTCAAAAAGATAATGGTAAATCAAAAAACCTCATATAAATCAGATTTGTTTCCACAAATAAATGTAAATTGGACGTCACTGGGTTGAAAAATGAAAACTACCCTTTCTCAAAATAAATACGATATTTATTAAACTTACACTTAAAAAATGGGCCTATTAATATTAAGAGATGTATACTTAAGAATATTGATTTAGTTTTTGTATTCATTATGAATTTTGAACTTATATAGCCAAGAATCAATAAACGATTAGCAGATTTTATATTAACAGTTTTTATTTAGCACCACGTCTTACTAACTGTTAAGTTAATACGCTTATGTATAAATTGAGCCAATGAGTTAGGGATTAGGAAGACTAAATTCAGAGGAATATACCAGAATTTGCGTGGAAGGAGAGTGGAAAAACATTTCGATAAAACAAATTAATCACAACTGACTGGAACTCCAACTCCATTCTTCTTGTAGACAGTGTTATATACCAGCACGAGAGTGACGCCTTATAACATGCGACCACCGAAGCCGGTTTAAAAAAATGTATCCTTTTCCTAATGAGCAACCGATGGTACCAAAAACCAAACTGTTCTAAAACTAAAATATATGCACTTTGTAAATTTAAAAAATACTCAGCAAGCTCAAACGTTATACAATTATTCTAGCAATAGTTCACCAAACGAATAAACCTACTTATCTTTAACGATCCATATTAATGAAGATAGAACTTAACTTAGGTGAATGACACAGCCGTCACTGACATAGTATTTAATTAGTTGAAAAATTACACATTCATTAAACTATAATTAACGAATTACTGAGAATGGGATGATCCTGGATGGCTCGGTGTTAGAGAATTGGTAGGATAAGAAAAGGTGTCTCGGGTTCGATTCCCATGTCCAAGTTTTACTTTCCAACTAATGTTAATTTAACCAAATTAATTAACTAATTTTATGTGATTATTTTAAAACTTTATTAAGGTATAAAAGTGTGTTAATATTATTTTAATTTTTAAATAAAAGTACTGATAATTCACATCCACTGCGCTACGTATTCTTAATTAGTTAGCTAAAAGTTAATTCAAACTTAAATGGGGGACAATTAAAGATACCAAGCTCCATATAATTATTTTTGAATTAGAAAAAAGAAAATGATCACCACAGATAATTTGTTTGAATCTTTGACATAAATCAAACCTAGAACCTACAAATAGACCGCCATCAACTCACCACGGGTCTATTGTTTACATTCCACTATTTATCTGTCAACTCGTCACGTGCCATTTACCTGTCAGATAAACGTAGACTCAGCGCGCGTCTCCCGTACCCCATGGTCATCGCATCCTTGTGCGTCAGGCCATCGCAATCACCTACCGTGATAGTTGTGTAAAGACTTAACCAAGCCTAACCTAATATAAGCTAAACTGACGTAGCATCCAATATGGACCTATTCAATTTTTCAGACTATATTTTTGACAATCATGTGAACGAGAATGGGAATTTTCCGCCTAAAATATGGGTCAGTAACGAAAAATTGCATTCCTGTACAAAGTGCTAAGATATATTTATAAATAGGTATAGATGTAATACGTTATCACTAGTATTACTTCAATAGCTCTATTTTCCTCTAAAATTAGTGTGTGGTGAGTTGATGGGAGTTGTAATATAGTCGAGGGTTGTCAGTTGATGATTGCAGTAACAAATCGGCAGGAAGGCACAGTAAAGATGTAGCTAATGTGTTGGATATTAATTCTTCCTTGTATTAATGTTGGTGAAAATCCGACGGAATTTAGTTTACATTAGTGTAATGAATTTTCTAATTTTTTTAAATGTGTAGCACATCCTACTACCCGTCCAAACTATTCCATATTTACACTTTTAATAAAGGGAAAGTGAAAATGTGTTTATATTGTATTTGCAATAACTTTGACTAAAAAAGCGAAACCATTTCGTGGAAAATATATAAATAAACCTGAACGGAACTCAAAACCCAACATCTCAGAAGTTAGCAAATCACACAATGTTCCTGTAATGACCAACAAAACTACCACTGGTAATGATTTTGGTTTTCTGCTTTTACACTAATGAATTGACAGCTCAGAAACTTTATGTTCTATATTTGCTAGAATTAGATCTGTTTATAATCAATTTAATTATGTGCGTTTGTTCAAAAAGTTATTGTTAAATATCCTTAATTAAATAGTTTTAATTTCTTAAAAATATATATTTGAAATTGTATATAACCTTAGGCTTGTTTCACAAATTTGACAATGTATAAATAATTTCGACACAATGGTTTTTTATCCTCAATACTATGGAGATATCAATTTGATATGACAGTCACAGCTGCAAATGATCTATTTAATATTGATAATCATCAAAGTCTTGTCTAGAATGTTGTATAGATTACCATTAGGAATTCGTATTTAGCGGAGTAATAAATACTAGTTAGTAAATTATTAAAAGCGTTACAACTACAAAATATTAATTTTTAAAGCCTTTTAAAAAATAACATCGATTTTTTAAAATTAATTATATACCTTTAGAGAATGTTTTCGATGCTAAGTATTCCATTATTGTCTGGTCGAAATATCCAGCACTCAAAACAATTTAAAAACTAAGGATATGGAAAATACTATATATCTTAAGGCGAATGAGAGAAAAGGCCATTGTTTTCACAGTTTTTTTGGCAAAACATTTAAATTAAGTAAAAACATAGAGTTTAATTTTTTTCGCATAGTGATATCAACAGTTGTTGAATACATGCCGTGAGCATAATGACATTAGAAAAGAACCTTTTAAATGAAGAGAAAATTTGTTATTAAATTTCAGGACATCCTTGACATATAGTCATGAAATGTTGAGATCACAATGTGAATAAAATTAAACTTTATTTTTCTACTGAAGCAATATTTGATTTATTTTGACCCAAAAAAAATTTGTTTACAAAAACTTGAAAAAAACTAGTCTTTTCTGGCGTTCCCTACATCTCCACCTTAAAGAAATGTACTGTGAGGAATAGGAAAATCACAGACTCGTTGTATTCTGACAGAATTACAAATAGAATTCCAAACCTTCCACGTAAGTTCTGAGAGTACTAGTTGATCTTCTTCCTTATGGCCACTGATTTAAGTTGTAGATAAGTTTGATTTTTAATATTAAAATAATAGCAATATATCGCGTTTTCATCAGGTATGCATTGTGTTACAAATATATAATACTCATTTGAGAGCTTAATAAAATTTGATAGCTACCATCTTAAAGCGTTGTCCTCCAGGTTTAAACTCGCAATAACAGATTGGAAAGAAATCCAATTTCTCCAAGGACTATTCTGGCTATCATCGTTGAAGGATCCTCGCTTCTCTCGTATTCGTTCACTTTATCTCCAACGCTTGATGCTTTAGAAATGATTTGTATGTAAATGACGCCACAATGGGAGTATGTCCTCTTGTATCATTTTTTTTTCGCCCCTTTAAATTTAGATTATTTTTTCCGTCTTTTTCTTTCTTATTTTATCTTTGAAAGCTCTTTCTTCGAAATTACTTCTTCGTCAGTTCTGTATTGTTTTTACAAAGAAGGCGTCTAAAACTTTTCTTAGGTTGGTTAGAGGTCGTACTTCAACTCTTTAAATATAGACCAGTTTTTGCTTCTAATATTTTGCATCTACATAAGAGTCCTACCATTCAGTCTAAATATAATTTTTTAAATTTCAAATTGTGTATGAATAAATCTGGAAAGAAAAAATTAAACCCATAATAGTTTCCAAATTCATCCAACGTCCTGGCTCAGTTGGTAGCGTGTCTCTTTACTGAGATAAGGGTCCCAGGTTCGATTCTTGGCATGGGCGGAAAATTTGTCATCGGATTAAATGTGTATTTACCCTCTCACATTGATAAATTGACGGCCGGTGACTGGATGTTGGGCCTGTCCTAGTATGTTATATTTTAAGGCATATGAAGATATAACAGCCGGTAGTGGAAAATATATGGCTTGAATTAAAAAACTTACTGAGACCATAGACTGGATAAAGTAAGCAAATATTTTTTAAATTTAAGTTTTGTTTAATTTTCAAATCATCAAAGAAAAATTGTTTTAACATAGAATACAATTATTAAAAATATATGTGTCAAAAGATTAAGTTATTTGAACATTTTAACAGGATTAAGACGGATTCACACTTAGAGGACTATGCGCTGCTGACTGTGTTGTGTTGCAGACAATCTAAAACAGGTCATTTCCATATACGTGACCGTTGTTTAGTTCACACTGAGAGGGCTGTGTGCTGACAGTGCATCTACTGTGTTCCGATTGTGTCGTATTGGATTGATTCAAAAATGTTATCCTAAGAACACGGTCCGGCACGGTAGGCGCACATTCCTTTCAGTGTGAATCAGTCTACAGTCTACTACGAGAGTGGTGCGTTAGACCATGCGGCCACCGAAGTTGGTTGAGGCGGTTATTGATATTACAACGGAAAGGGGTTTGATGAGCCTGTATGCAAAGTAGTGGGTGTGATCTTTTTTTAACCTTTAAATCGATTAATGAGTTTAAACAAATTTTTGAACAGAGAGGTATTTTGTTTTAAATTATGCATAATATATACTATGTTAATTATATTAATTATTTTTTCATAAGCTACTTCTTATAAATTTGATGTTAAGGTTGCAAACGTAAATAAATAAAATATATTTTATAATTGAAAATAATTTTTGTAAGACTTTGCTTGTATTTGTATGGTTTTATATACCTAGCTTGGATATTATTATGTCACGACAAAACGCATATTTGACAAAGATATATTTTAAAATAGGTAAATAATCAGAGTAAAAAATAAAATTATATAATCCACTCTTGCTAAACTTAGAAAGGTAGTAGGTAGTGTTAATATTATCTTTTACAATATAATAAGATACTTTATTAGCTAAAGAACTACATATTTTTCCTTAACATTAGTTTTAAGATATTAAAAACTACAAATTATTTTTATGTATATAATAGGAATACATTTAAATGTTGTAAACGCTACTGACCCCAATTCATTGATTTAAATTGGTTTAGGGTATTTTTAGAAGTTGTATTCTAAATATATTTGTTAAAATCATTTACTATGATGTTCAAAACACTACTTTATCATACAGAATTGAATCTGTTTCAGACACTTTTGATAAAGAAATCGTTGTTTTGACAAACTAGCACGTGTTAGTTCAATAATCGAGATATGTTCAAATTAAATCAAGTATCGAACCTTTATTCAACTAAGATAAACACATTCAGTAAAAAAAATACAATATAGTTTTACTATTTTAAAATTAAATTTTCACAAATTTACAGTTTATATTCATAAAAATCAGTACAATGTAAAGTATCAAGAATATAGATTTATAAAACAAAAGAAATTGAAGCAATCTTAAAAAAAGAGTATAGTAATTTGTTTAATTTATATATTTAAGCTCATATATTAGTTTTTCGCTAAACTATATTGCTATTTTGTGATGTCAAAAATGTTTATATTGGTCTGAAAGTATTGCAAATTACTTTAAAGCGAAATATAAATAAAATGTAAAAAATTGATTGATTATAAATCAGGCAACTAAGGAAACACTACCACTTCAATGTAATCTAAGATATTATTTAAGAAAAATATCAGTTGACTAAAATGTAGGCTAGTATAGAAAGAAATGTTTGTAGGTAATAATGAGAAATTGTAAAGTTGAAGATTTAGGAAAATAATCTCGGGCCTTTTACTTTGTTGAGTTTTTAGAGCTAAGTCTAGAAAGGTGCGATTTGTTGTTTCCTCGTATTGTTGCGGATATATTAAGATACTTTGTTTTATGTGCAAAAATCTGGTTAGTTTTAGTGAGGTCGTTTAGTTAATTGGCATTCACAATATTAAAATAAATCAAAATTACACCAATGTGTTACTTTAAAAGTGACAACAATAGTGCATATATATTTATTTTTAAATTTCTTGTATAAAGAAATATTATTATCGTGAAATTGTTGACCTCGAGCTCTTTATTATAATAAAAAAACGCAATATCAAAATAAAAATCATACAAAATTTATTAGTACTTTAAAAATAAATTTATGACATATTGGTAAATTTAATAGCATGGTTGGATGATATAGCTGATGAAAACAAACATATTTAGAAAGGTGTTTACACTTAAACTCAGAAATTCAATCATATATATGGTATTAAAAATGTTAGTTGTTTTCAGAAGAGTATATTTCCTCGTACAAGGAGGCTTACACAAGTTTGGTACAATGAATCTTCCACTCTCATTCTTTTCCGAAATTCTACTCCGGCGGTTCTCGCATTATTCTTACATTGCGCTGACATTAAATTACAATCACCATTTTAACGCCGTTGTTAGCGGGAATTCCGGGAGAAAACCATTGATGCAAAGGGTCAGAATAAGGGACCTATAAATCCTGAATGCCCCTCACACTCCATCTGTTAGATCCCTTCCATAGGGAAATGGGGATAACGCTCCCCTCCCTTTGCTATACAAAGCATCGTTCTTCACTGAATCAAGGAGAAAACGATTTACAGCTCTTCCTCTGTTCCTCCTACACCTCAAATTCTTGTAACTTCGTCTCCCCCGCCCCCCCCACCCTGCCACAAATCTACCACTGGGGTGTAAGTTAAGCCCTTATGCTTCAACTCGTGCTTCATGTGCTGTAGTAGTATCAAACAAAAAAAAAAGGTCTAGACATAAGTTATGTATGGTTGTAGGGATATGAACTTGGTTCCCTGGCCTAAGACCGTAACTTAACTCCGCAGGGACATCGATTTAGTCTGTATGGGATGCGTCTATATGTCTGGAGGAAGAGGAAATTATCCTCCTCGGATAATCCCAGATCCATCGCATTCATGACAAGCTTTTTCTTGAACATATTATGTTTATTTAAATTTTGTTTTAACATGAAAATAAAAGTGATAATATTATGAATATCTTAAAAAAATCATGTGGTTTTAAAAGATGTAAAGAAGGTATAATTCTTTCAAAATTTGAAATGGAAGATCTAATTTCGGTAGCTGTTATACAGGGTCGCGTCTGGGGTAGGAGGGTCAAAGAGGGAAATTGCCCTGGGCCTCACATTCCAAGGGGCCACATTTACTCTAAAAATTATTAAATTCAATTAGAGTAATAATTTTAGATTTCGCGTCAAATAATGTACAGATAATTAACAGCAATAAGTATTCGCTTAGTGATAGGATCCCGTTCCAGATTCCTGAAAACCCTCACCTTGTGTAATTTAAGATGTACATTATTCGAGTCATGCGCTGCATTACAGTAGAATACACCCCTATTCTTCTAACTCTGTCAGTCCACAGGAAACTAAAAGTGCAACGGTACAAAGAGGAATTTACTCATGTAACTTAATTTGTTTGCATTTACTAAATTATAATAATTTAATGGGTTCATCAATATTCAATAAAATATGAGAAAGTATTAAATACTTAACATAAGTACTGAGTACGTATCAATATAATATAAAGGCTTAATGATAAAACTGAAAAACTGCTGTACAAAAGGGGAGGGAGGATCCGATTTTTTTTTTGCCCCGGACTTCACAGTTTATTAAAACGGCTCTGCTGTTATAACATAAACACATTTGCTATATTATTCGCGTCATAAAACAAAGTAATAATTAAGAAAGAAAAGTAACGTATTTATTATAAGAACACTATGTTATAAAGAACGTAATCCTCCTAAAAAAAAGACTCAATATTAAAAGATTTTAATTTGTAGGAAATGTTAATTAAATACAAATATAATTAAACAACTATATATCTAAATCTGAGATTTGTACATCAAATTTACCAACCGTTTCATTAATATTCATGCATTTGCAAATAAAATGGAACCACTGTAACTAGATTTGTTCTGTACATATTAATTGGTGTTATCTTTCCATCTTACTCTTCGATGAACTCAAACATTTTGGATAAATCATTTATAAACATCAAGCTTATTTCTGTATATTTATTTAAAAGAAAAAGATTTTACGCAAAGCCACTAGGTGTCTCCGAAAGTTGCATAAAAACATCTCGAATTTGTGATTTAGAACACTTTACTTATTACTCTTGTTAATGTATGTGTATGTGAACGTCTGTATATACCGCCTGTCTGTGCATCGTGGCGTAAGACAGACATATTGGTCTCCTGGGGACTGTTGAGGTTAAGACGTTGGAGAGAGAGGGAGGAAGAAAGAAAGAGAGAGAGAGGGGATAGGTGCAAGTATAGAGAAAGACGAATATACGTACAAGGAAAGTGGTCACCAAGGGGTGAAGAAGGGCGAAGAGAAGCAGCTAATATATAGAATGGGAAAAACCACGAGAGAGACACACGAATTGAGACGATAGTAGTTAAGATAGAAAAGAACGATACTCGTGAAAGAAAGATAACCAAGAGAAGGAAAACATATCGTGAAAAATGATAGAGGAGACAGTGAAGAAGGAAGGGAGCTTTTCGTCTGTTGTATACAAGTCGGTTTAACTAAGTTAAGTCTGTGTGTGTTTTGAGGAAAGAACGCCCTTATGAAACGTGGTGTCACAAGAAATAATAAGGTTTGCGGATGAGGGATTGTGATGTGGAACAACGAAGAGAAGATCCTAGTTACAAACATTATTTCTCAAAGATGTTCTCGTATAATCTGGAGTTAATGCATTGCTATTAAAATTTATAGCAATTATATTAAAAATAACTTTTTTTTCGCTACATTCATCGTTTAGCAACACCCACATCGGGGGGAACGTGGTCTAAGGGCCAATATAATTTAGCATGACCTTCCATTAATGGATTGTTTGCAGTTTTAATCTCACCCAGGCTTACTGAGGGTCTATATATATATATATATATATAAATTGTTTTCACAGCTTCCTCTACGCCAATTTGAATAAGTTTACTTTAAAGTTTACTCTTTTGCTTCATAGCCCACTGACCTAATTTATATAAATATGCCTATAGGCCGGTCGAGTATTAAGACGTGGTGAGAAAAAGCTACTATATAGTATAATAGGTAGAACTGTGGAGGCTAACTTAAAGAAAATACACCCACACTAGCATATAGGCATATATAAACTTTTTAAACTAAATGGTTTCAGCCCACAAGCGAGATTTACCTACTGAGTGGCAGACGTATGTTGGCTAATATAGTGCCAACATTTGAGCATAGAGGGTGTCAAATGTTAAGCAAAACTAACCCTGTGACCGTTTATCTCAGTTTTATAGACTCGAGGAACTACTTCTTTATTCAAGTAGCTCCTCATTTGTCCTCACGAGGCTGAGGTTGACCCCGTTTCATACCCACTACTTTACAGAAAAATCTGGAGTGCCAGGGATCGAACCCAAGACCTCTGGGTCTGTATCCAAGAACTCGGAACACAAGATCCCATAGCTGGTCCTAGCTAGTATAGAGGATCATAAAATCACCAAAATAAATCATGTGTGGCTAAATAATGATCTGTGCCACAAGCAGGGGTTCGAACTACAACCTTTCCGTTTAGAGCATGAGTATGTACTGCAAGACACGTACTTCACCACGATGTTTTAAAATAGAGTTTTAATCAGAGGTATGCGAATATTCGAAAATTTGAGTTCGAGTCAATTTTAAGTAGATATTCGAATTATAATCAAAGATTTATACAAATATTTTCTCTAAAATTCCTGATTTAATTAGTTTTATTCAATTTTACTATGCAGTTACTGTTCTATAGCAAATAGAGTCCCAAAATTTTTCCTATTTTCTAGTTAAAAAAAAGAGTACAATTATATTAAATTAACTTAAAAATTCGAGTTTGTGTGATAATAGATTTTTCTCCAAAAAAATGTTGTAAAATATTGTATTTGTACTTCTTTATAGTTTATGCTTGGTTCTATTATATAAACTTATCTTGAAATATTTATTATGCAAATATTGCTCTATACCACTTGAACGCGAAATAAAACTCGTTTTAATTCGATATCGACTCAAGCTTGATTCGATGAGTAAAATGCCTACTCGCACAGCCTTAGATTAAATACATCCCAACTCGACCAAAATACATATCCCAGGTTTTATTTGTTTATGATGCAAGGCACCTGAACTATGTAGACAAATATAATGGAAAAACTAATCTTTAAAATAAATATTTGTGACATAAAATGTAGGCCTGTTTACCAAATCTGAGTGAATGTGGATTAAATATAAAAATCATATAGTCTTGTTTATCTGTGACGGGTAGGCTAAGTTTCAAATTCTTAACAGTTTCATTGGGTATCGTTTTTCATAATTGGTTTACCACTCTGCTTCCCATCAAATTCTAGTACATTTCCCCTAAATCCTTCTTTCTTCATCCCTAACCCAACACAGTAAATTAAAGTAGTCATATCCTAGAACGATAGTTAGACGCTGTGGTGAAAAAACCGTTATGTTTCTATGATACAAACTCGCTTTGCTCGTTTGGGGCTCCGCCCCCAAACCCCTAGCCAGTTTTCTTAGCAAGTGGAGATAAACGAATGTAATTCCAAAGCCGTTTTTTGATAGGTCTTACCGTTTAGCCACAAGATACATCCAAAGAAATGTCCGCAGCCAAATTAAAAGTTGCCCTGACATTTTGATATTTTTTTCTGGTACTAAAAATTAAAAATTTTAACTTTTTGGAATTTTTCCGTCGTTACAGGTTAGAAGCTAAAGGTTTGCCAAATTTCAAGCTTCTAGCTCATCTGGAAGTGGGTAAACATTAATGTCAGTGAGTGAGTCAGCCATGTGGCTAATCATTAAGTTTCGGTGACCGCATAGTCTTAAGACGTCACTATCACAATAGACAAAATTGCCGATGATGATTGGGGTTTGATCCTGGTGGTGTGTATTGAGGGTGAATTTTCTTAAATGGATTTAAATCTTCCTCCACGCAAATGCGCATACACATCCTCTAAATTCAACCTTCCGTCTCCCTAATATATTAGCGTAATTAGTACATATGCGTATAACCTGTGCAGGTTGTAAGACGTCATGCTAAAACAAGGTTCCTACGCGTCATGGAAGACCTGAAATTTAAAATATTTCTTCCAGGCCTGGAAATGTTATGGAATTTCTCTTTTTTCCAATATTGTCCTGGAAATTTCTGTGTCCTCCTTTTTCTTTTAAATTGCTTTAAATTATTTACCGATCCACTGAATCATTAATATAAAACTAGGTTGTATAATTGTCATTTTTATAAATCTTACCTTTGTTTTGTAATTCACCACGCACAATATGACTGATGATAGTTGTAGTATTTAAAGTGCACTTTCTAAGCCGATTGATAATATCTGCACATGACTTATAAACTAAATTACATCTAGAACAGACACAACTTCCAGCCTCTAGCCGTTAATTCATCACTGTCATAGGGGGAACCCACATTTCACCAATGATTATTGGCAAGTGAGTTTATGTTACGATTAATATTTTAATAATTTATTATGTAAGGGAATACATTTTTAAAAAATGATAAAGAGTGTGGAAAGCTGCAGGTGTAGTGGAGTTTGGAGCCTGAATCAAATAAAATAAAATATGTAATGATTTATATTTTGCCATGATTACTATATACACTTGTCCTGAAGGAATTGTAGAAAATCCTTGAAATGTCCAGGAAAAAGTTCATGATTTTGTTTAGGAATTGTGTGTGTGTGTGTGTGTATATATATATATATATATATATATATATATATACATAATATAACAAATTGTATTAACCGTTAAAAAATATTGCTTATAAAATACTTATTTTATTTTATCAACACAGTGATACTAGTATTGATATTAACGATGTTCCCAATTCTTTTAATCCAAGCTAATTGATCTCCACAAGTTCGAGACTAAAAGGTATCATAATTTCTCTCTCCTTTGGAGCGCGTCAACGACCCCTTCTCCCATTATGCCACCTGACTGAAACACTGTAATTGCACCTCCATGTTGTATGCTTTCATTCGTTGAGAGATGAGCTCCCGTTACACTTCTGAAAATCGATTCCCTATCAACTAAAATTCCCCGTCACCACAATGCGCTATGTCAAGGGGCTGGCTTGTAATTAACTTCCCATCCTATGTGTTTAAAAAGGGGTGGTGGGGGGGGGGGAT
>CABFVX010000210.1:28342-69897 GCA_902151425.1 Timema shepardi | reverse complement strand
GGGGGGGGGGGATTAATGGAGTTTCTCGAATGGCGAATTTGGAGCTCTGGGGGTTACCTTAAGTTTAATTTCAAGGATATATTTAATGCGATCTTGATTCAATGTTTGTCTTCTATTCTGTGCACAGTGAGACATAACAGACCTTTCACCTCGCTATTTTAATAACTATCTCATAAATTTTAACTGAACATATTATTCAAATACGAGCACATGTAACTTGGAAAGTTAGCCAAGACTGCCTTATTTCCATAACGTTTATTTTATATAAACAAACACGTCATCTGAACTTTCTACGAATATAAGAGGACTGGGGCTTGGAAAGTTAGCAGAGAATGCCTTATTTTGCAATATAAACAAACATGGTAGCTGAACGTTCTACGAATATAAGAGGAAATGGAAGTGTATACATAAACACTGGGAGGTAATATATTAGGCATTTACAAGTGTGAGTTAATTGAAACTTTAAATTTTCGTCGAGATGGACAATATTATTTAAAAACCGCGTTTCCCACATGGAGGCCATGGTCTTTGTTGTGTTGAAGCTGGCGCCCATAGTAGCAAACAAGAGAACTAACAGGTGAGAGAAAAGATAGAGAAAGACCAAACAAGAGAGAAGGAATCATGTTGTATCACTTAAGGCAGCAAGCTTCGAATTTCATTATCTGTCAATTTAAAAAGGAAAGTTAATATCTTATATTGATTCTATTGTAGTCTCAGACTATTTTCGCTTTTCCTTTATTACGAGTATTTCTTATCTCTCCATTTAATATAATCAGTTTAAATCTACAGTTTAAGGATTTTTTTTTTTCCTCAGAGCTCACCTCTTCAAATACAGTATGTAACTTTTTGAATTGTCACCGGTAGAAGTGAGGTGGCCCAATTCGAATTTTGTTCGAGGTTCTTTATCTTGGCGTCGTTTTAATGATGTCATAAATCCACAGTTGTAAATTTTACCACAAGAGTAGCTATATTCCATTCACCGTAGTAATTGACTTCTGAAAGGCCTTTTTCCCTACCATAAATCTACTATATAGTATGATATTGGTAGGAATAAGACCTTTCAGAGAGTAATTCCTACCGTGAATGGAATATATTATCAAAAAATTGTATTAAAGTATAAAGCTAATGCGTCAACAATTATCCCTAATTCCCAACTAAGATTAGGTATGTTCACGAGTAAATTGTCTAAATATTAACTGTATTATGAAGATTTTCATTTTTCAATATTTTTTTTTTCAGCAGAAGACCAACTCAATAAGCTAGATGTTTTTATTTTTATCTTAGATGTAGATTAGTCCTACCCATTTCAAACCATCCAAGAACAAATACTAGTCTGAAATATATTATAAATACTGAACTACAATCATCAAAGCTATTTTTCTACATAATGATATTAACAGGTTAATAATTTTAATCATTTCACATTTGTCATTATTTCAGCCATTGTTAAACTCATAATATCTTGTTCTTAAAGTCTCAAGAATAGAGTTTTCCAATCTTAATCATTTGATTTAAATGATTAGAAGCATACTAAATTTTGGTTAGCTAGTGAACAAAACCTATTTCTATTTATTTATTTACACGTAATGTATTTTTTTAATAAGTTTCCCTTAACATTTCTAAGTGAACATTGTTCACAGACTTAAAATGTAATATAAAATATTTGACTTATATAAATATTTTCACATTGCAAATATATGTATGTGGCCTTAAAACGGTCGTTATCGGGGCTCCACAGTCAGGTTATATTGTTTAACCTAAGATTACATGAATAATCTAACAAATTATATAAACAATTATTTTTATTTATTTCATGTATCTCCTTATACATCCACCGTAATAATATTGACGTGTTTATTTAAGTGCAATTTATGTGTTTCCCCTAAATATTGTTCAAATACCAGTGTAAGTCATAATGATTATGAATCGAGTTGCTATGACAATCAAGTAAGCATGGAGATGTTGTTCTTGACACATATAGATACCCAGTGGTCCGGAGATTGTAAGAGTTTCATGCACCAGGGCAATAAGTTTGTTTTAATCAGTCCTTTTTTTTTCTTCTTAAGAAGAGCTAATATCACATTATATTTATTTATGACATTGTGAGATTTTATTTTTTAGTTATTTTTTACGAGGGAGGTTTCACACAATTGTTTTCGTGGTCAAAGTTGATATGTACTCATTTAAGTGAATGAGCATTTTAAGAATGTTTAAGTTGGCTTTTGGTTCTTACACCTGCTTGATAAACGTTTAGAAGCGATCGAAAAATTCATGTGGAAGAACACGACCTTACTTTTATAAACAAGATAAAGTTAATCTAAAATGTTGTCGAAATGTTCAAATAATTCTTCCTTATGGAATGCTGTATAATTTATCTTTACAGTATAGTTTAAACGGGCCAAGAATATAAGTGGTGATGTAGTATTTTTTTTCCCCGATCATAGTGAAAACATTAATTTCCAGCTTTCAAATAATGGGCTTTCTATGAAAACTAGACTGTAAAAATAACAGTGGTAAACTTGAAGTAGGGACGGAATAAATCGTAGATTAGGTACTTATTATAGTAACATATTGTACAACCGCTATTTAAAAAGCTGAGACTGACTACCAGGAGTTTATTAAAGTAATATAATGTATGTTTTATACTAAGAATATATATTTCAATTTCTATTGAAGAAATTAAAAAATTACATTTTATAATAGAGACAAGTACAAAACACGTGATAGTAAAAGATACCCGTGGAATGAAAAAACTACCCACCAACTTTGTTTTAATATCGACCCACAGTTTAGTCTATTCTCTAGTAATCCACCAACTACCCAGTACATAATATAATAAGTGGTTTGGCATGAAATGGAGACTAGCTGGTCTCTGAATATGGAGTAATTATAAAATGGAAATTTGGGATGCAGGTAAGTTCAGAACACATACAATAGCATTGATACGAAAGGTAAAAATGAGAGTACATAATTGGTCGTATGTAGACGTATGTAGTTAAGTAGCTTAAATAATTATAACTTTTTTAGTATTAGGTGTATAACTCTCGATTTAAAGTAACTTGGTTTAAGTATTGCAAACCCACCTCGGTGGCGTAGTTGGCTAACACGTTAGTCGTATTGAGCTCGACTGCTGAAGAGGGGTAGAACGAGGTTCGAATCTCGGTCGGGTGAACTAAGGGTGGTTTTTTCCAAAATGGTTTTCCACTCTCACTCCACGCAAATGCGGGTTCACTTCCTCTAATTAACCTCCCCAATTCCTAATCCATTAGCGTAATTAGTACTTAAAAGCGTATAACCCGAACGGGTAGTAAGACGCAGTGCTATTATTATTATTATTATTATTATTATTAAGTATTGCAAGATAATTTACTGATGATAAAAATATACTAACATTCATCTGAAGATAAAATGAAAACATACATTGTGTGTGTGGAAAACCACAATTTGAATAATTATAACTATTATTAGCACCGCGTCTTACTACCCGTTCGGATTATACGCACTTACACTAATGTATAATGGTAAGGTGGTTGTGAGATGAAATGAAGGACCTACAGTTTAACGTGGAATCCGAACCACGATGGAGGCCTGGCATTCCCCACATTCACAAGTTGTGATTAATACACCTTTGAATAATTATGTCAGGTAACATCTATCAACACTTCTAGTACCATAGCAAACCATTAGAGCGCATCAGAATCTGTCAATAAATGCTCCGTTATCCAAAGTGTTTATAGAAAAATAGTTTTTTCCTTACTAAAAATAATTTATGATTGCATCGTGTCAAATTGTGTAAAGAAATACTATATGTTTTCAAGTTGTTTGTGCTTATTTAAAACAAAGTTTACGATGGACATTAAAACAACTAATTAATTCACTACTCTTGTGTGTGTTTTTTGTTTTACCAACAGAGAGAGAGAGTTTCTCCTTATTCCTTACTCCTTTTCACCCTTTTATATCTCTTACATTCACATACACACACACATATATACATGCCGTAACCCACATTAAACTCTATTATAAAATACCAGACGGTTGTTAACTTTAATCCCTGGCTTCATTTAACTATCTCATTTGCAATAAATTTCAAACTTTCTTGACCCCTTTCATCCCACTTCTCGTTCCACTCGTTTCCAGCCTCCCTATTTTTTTTTTAACGGAAAACAAAACTCTTGTTTTCAACCAAGTTACACCCCCTTAACCTCAGCCTCTTCCCTTTGTTCTGTTTCTATACTGTGTGGCAAAACCATCAACACTGTTGAAATTTAAAAACCCTTTTAACTGTAATTTTTACGATGTATTCGTTGTTGCTTACTTTAAGGGTGATTATCACGTTCAAAAAGGCTATTTGAATTTTAAATATACAGTAAAAATCTTCTTCGAGTTATTTGCCTTCCAATATTTATCATAAAAAGGTTAATGAATTATTTGTAAACGTAGTCCATTAACAACATATTTCAAAATTACAAATCACCTCCTTATAGATTTTAATTTACATTATCACTCCCGTATTTGAATTCAATTTTAGAATAGGAATGAGTGAGGTGCGATTTAAATGAAATGTAGTCACGTTTGCATAGATGAAGAGTTGGAAACTATTTAGGAAATAGTCTCCGTATACCCGGATTGTACTTGAATCCCTACACCCTCTTAACCGTCAAACCAAGCTAGTTATGCTTGACGTTTATTTCACCTAACCACCGATGTGGGGAACCACTTGTTTAACTAAGCTAGATTTTATTATTACTAATACTATTATTATTATTATTAGCAGCAGCACCTCGTATTACTACCCGTTCGGTTAACACGCACTTACACTAATATGTAATGGTAGGGTAATTATGAGATGAAATGGAGGACCTACAGTTTAACGTGGAATCCGAACCACGGTGGAGGCCTGGCATTCCACACATTCGCTAGTTGTGATTAATACACGTCTTGCTAGAGGTGAAGAAAGGGTTTGGCGATCAGATAAATCTGTGCCGGGACCGAGGATTGAAACCCGGACCCCCAGCACAGAAGTAAGCTAGATTTTAAAAGTATGCAAAGTGTATCATTACCGTAGAAGAAAATATTGTAATTTGTATTTAATTCAACGGAACATTTCTTTATATCCAATCAAAATCGAGTTTAGCACACACTATCCAAAATGTTGACTTCTCTTACGACTACATCAAAACAATAAGCGTGTATTTGTGATAAATAAATAGTATATAAACACGTTCATTTTATTTATTTACTTGTATGTATATAGCAATAAGCTAATATATATTCTTAGGGGAGATTATAATCTTTAGCCAACTATTACCGTCGGTAAAGAGTCTGTCTACTGTAGTTAAGATTCCCACGCTCAATTCCCCGTACGGCCGAAAAAGTAATAGTTAGTGAAATTTGGGTTCCTCATTTAGAGTGCGTCAGAAGGGAGCGGGAGTAATTTTACAGTTGTTATAGCATTACAGTTATTTATTAACAAAAAATCAAATATTTATCCATTAGCAACATAGAGTCTAGTTTTCCGAACATGCTAATATCAACAAATCTTGAATATTTTTCAAGGGTGTCCTGGAATTTAGTCAAAACTTTTTCTCTTTATTTAAAAAGTTTTGACTAAATTCCAGGACACTCTTGACAGATATTTAAGATCTGTCGATATTAGCATGTTCAGAAAACTAAACTCTATGTTGCTACTGAAGAAATCTTAGCTTTATTTTGTCCAAAAAATTTAAATTTTATAAAAACAGTAAAAATACTTGCGCTCCCTTCGGATAGTAAGATAGTTTTTAAGTCGTGCACTCATATAATCAGTCACGTCATAAAATGTACGTTAAATACCTCAAATAAAAAATATATATTTTGTTTCCTATTTACGTTGATTTTCATGCCCAAATTATTTTTGTGTGTTTTCGTATAGGAGCTTAAATTTCTAATTAATCAAATCATTTATGGACAAATACAATATATGATATATTTTTAATTTATTTAGTAGGCATAATTTTTTTAATCTTATCACTAGAGATTATGTGCACGAGTCAACAAGATATTAAATATATTTACCTCATTGTCTCCGCGAAATTATTTTTAAAATCCAAGAAATGAGTATATTTCAAGAAGTACACATTTTATTTTATCTTACAAGAACCAAGTGACATTTTAACATTCTCAAGGTCAAGCAAGTCAAAAAAGAGCTTTAACTTTTCTCATTACGATATTATCTTCGTCCAACCCCCCTCACCATCATTAATGTTTAGAATTAATATTCCTCATCTCTCTCTCTCTCCCACACACCCCGTTCATGTCATCTTCTCTACTTTCTCCACTCATTAGTGATGACAAATGTATACAATTTCCTTAAGGGGACCGTAAACACGACGCTTAATTTCACGCTTGTGTAATTTTAGAAAACTTTTAATTTACATTGGTTCCTTAAAAACATCATAAACAGATATTGTAACTAAAACACGATTTTATTTTAGTAAAATACAAAGTCTCCACTGAAAAATGAAATTAAAACTGTTACAATTAGACTATTTATCTATTTTTTAAATACTATTATTACAGTAATGAAATTTTTAAATAATTTTGCAACTGCACCTCACTATGAATAATACAGAAGAGAATATTAGAATATTGTTCGATTCGTTCATGCTTAATAAGATGAATCTATTCATTAATTAGGCAACACCATTTCGAGAAATTAGTTAACACCTGTCAATATGGCTATGTTGCAAATTATTATGTTATACCTTACATCATAGCAAAGCTTCAAGAAATTTAGCAATAGTTTTCGGAAGATTAGTTTCAATATTTTATTTTTATCACCATGTCTTACTATTTCTTCAGGGATATACATTCATGTACTAATTAATTAATTACGATAACGATTTAAGGGATGAGTAAAATTATATTCAGAGGAAATGTACCCACATTTTTCGTGGAGGGAGAATAGAAAACTATTTTGTAAAAACTGCCCTCAATACACCTGACAGAGATTGATCTCCTCGTCATCAGCAATCTAGTTTATTGCGAGAGTAGCGCCTTAGATCATGCGGTCACGAAAGCTGGTTTAAATAATTTAAGTAATAGCTTTCGAGGTGGTTGCGTTTCAAGATGCTAGCTAATACCTGTCAGAGTGTATGAACTACTTTGAAGCTGAGATTTAATAGGTAAGAAAGTGCGCGCTGTATAGTGTTTTGTTTTTCTATTTTGCCGTCCTCAGAAACTTTTACATTATGTAAATATATTATGATATTTATATTGTTATGGTGAATTAATGTATATGAATAATTATAGTTAAGATGTATAAATTATAGTAACATGTGATAAAATACAATTTTATTCGATTTATAAATAAAATATGACACCCAATCCAACATAATAGATAAAGGTACAGAAAAATAATAATATATGTGCTATAGCATAGGGTTGAAATTCAGGCAAACTATAAAAACAAATAAATTTAGATAGTATTAAAATGTAGTTAGAAAGATCTAACACCTATGTGTATAAAACCTTTTATAAAGATGCATTTTTTAAGACTTTATTTTAATAGGTTGATTTAAATTGGTAAATGAGAACACAATTTACATTCCTGTATTTTTTACACTTCGTGAAATTTTAATCGCCAATACAAAAAAAAATTAAAACAATTATTTTTTGGAATGATTTAACTTCAGGAAAATAGCAATAGCTATGCATCGCCTACAGTCTAACATATTACAGTGGAACATAATTAGCCCCAAATAAATGAGACCGAAGACTTTTCAGATTAACTAAAATTCTAATTTAGAGGGAGAATACGGGTACACAGATTAATCTCACAAATTGTATATTTCAGTAACGTTAGTTTTATAAAATGTAAATTCGTTTGACTGATATAAGATATAGCATGAAATATGTACTACAGTGTTACACTTACAGTATTTATTTTTACAAACACATTGTGTTAACTGCGATATGTATACATAAGCCATCTATTTCTATTATCTATTTTAACTTTGATTTTGTTAACCTCATGAAATAGGCTCTACTGTATTTCATTTAACTTAGTTGGTTTACCCCCCGTTTTGAGAAAATTGTATTTAGATTATCCGGAATTTTGAACTACAGTGGTTTGATCTATCGGGGTTTTACTTAAATAACAACAGCTAAACACACATCGGTGGTCGCATTTTTTAAGTCAGACAATTAAAACTCACGTGTGATCAATGAATTATTCTACGTTACCCTTGGACATTGTGATATTCTACGCAGCTTGATTTGAATCAAGACCTCATTTATTATTATTCTATGTCTACAGATATGTATGGGTTTTTTTAAATTGACTGTTCCGGTTCGAATCTCTTATAGTGCTGAAACATGGAAACACTTAGCCACGATACTCTAGCAATACCAAAAATGTATTCTTTGCTTCCCTACTAATGAAGTGTGTCTTTTAAGCATGCGCCTCACTACCTGTTACGGGTTAGCTNATCCCTAACACACTAGTATATATAAATCGTAAAGTAGAAAATGGGGGAAAGTCCATTCTTAGCTCACTTCGCCATCTGTTAGACAATTATGATAACTTTCTAATACACTTAAGATTATGTTTTAAAAAAAGGTATCTGTCATACTTAAATTAATTTAAGTATGACAGATACCTTTTTTTAAAACATAATCTTAAGTGTATTAGAAAGTTATCATAATTGTCTAACAGATGGCGAAGTGAGCTAAGAATGGACTTTCCCCCATTTTCTACTTTACGATTTATATATACTAGTGTGTTAGGGATGAAACAGATTGAATTTACATTAAGTGTACCTGCGTTCTTGTGGAGGGAGAGTTGAAAAGCATTCAGGGAAAATCACCATCAATACACCCGACCGGGATCAAACCCCATTCTCATTGCCTTCGGCATTTTATTCTATTGCCAGGCTAGCGCCTAAGACGATGTGACTACTGAAACAGATTTCACAATAACTAACTTTATGGAAAATTAATTTGTATTCCTCTATCTATAGTACGGTGGGCAGGACATTCAGTATAAATAGAAGAATCTAGAACCCGGTTCAGGATACTGACTGGCAAATCCAGTGAGAAGATACCAGTGGGAAGACCTGGTCGCAGATGGGAGGATAACATTAGAATGGATCTGAAAGAGATAAGGTGTAATGAGGTGGACTGGATAGAACTAGCTCATGATAGGGATATGTGATCTACTTTTGTTAAGTGTAGCAATGAACTTAAGAGTTCCTAATTCAATATAGTAAATAAATAAGTAATTATATAATTTGAAATTATTGAAAAAAATAAGACTTTTTTTCTGTAAAACCCGGAAAAAAACAAGTACATTTTTATTGGTAGAATAGTTGCAACCCTATGCCTATTTTGGAAACATTCTGTCGATAGCGAGACAAATCTGAATAAGGGTTCCGACTTTTACATGAGTAATAATAATAATAATAATAATAATAATAATCCAGAATATCTTCCTTCCCTCGGCTTTGGGAGAACTGTATTGGATGTCTGTACAAGTGAGGCAGACACGAGAAGGGGATGAGAGGGTGAGGGGAGAATTTGCAACGCTACTGACTGTGTGACCCTTCTACCTAACGAACCGTTCTGTTCCATCTAATAGTAAAAGATATGGAAGAGAGGAAATACGAAGAAACTCACAAGAAACTTCAATAAGAGATGAAAAGGAAAAGAGTAAATAGTTTTAAAGGAGGTGGAAAAATATATTTAGAAAGTAAAATGTGAGTGTAGCTATATATATATAAAAAATAGTGGTTTAGAAGGGTAGAGAAAATAAAGTTTGAAAGGAAAAGAAGATGCAACTGAGAATATTGAAAATATCGATTTTTCTGAATAGACTAATATTTTTCACTTCGTATTTTCTCTTAAAAACATGCATGCTTGAAATCTATTGAAGCGATGTAGTAGGGATTACGAGTAAGATAATACCACATACGTATAAACATCAGGGCAATGATGAGAGCCAACATAAGGAGTATAAAAACGCCTATTAAATATTCCTTTTTTTCACTCCGTATTTGCACGTCTTTTGTTTAGGGAAATTATATTGAATTTCTTCAAAACTCAATTTATTAATTGTTCTTCATTTACATTTATTCGTGAGATGTTATCTATTTTTGTTCAAATAAAGAACATAGGTAGGTTTCATTTTTTACTTATATTGAATACATTCCAAAATAAGTGTGTATGGGGTGTAGTACTTATATCAAGCTTAAGAAAATGTTTCATAATACACACTCCATCTAATATAAGCACTTGGATAGAAATATCACTCATAATTAATATAATTAATTCCTAAGAGAATCAATGTTTTAACGAAATTATATAGAAATTATTATGTTATTTCAGTTTAAAAAGTTTGTAGTAACGGTATTTAGTTTATAAGTATTGTCATACTGAACAATTAAGATGTCGCCACACATGACCGAAGATACGCCGGGTATTTTCGGCAACGGAACGCTTATACATTGATTTCTTTATAAATTATTATTATTAATATTATTAGCACCGCGTCTTACTACCCGTTCGGGTTATACACACTTACGCTAATGTGTAATGGTAGGGTGATTGTGAGATGAAAATGGAGGAACTACAGCTTAACGTGGAATCCGAACCACGGTGGAGGCCTGGCATTCCCCACATTCACAAGATGTATTGTCAGAGGTGAAGGAAGGGTTTGGTAATCAGATAAATCTGTGCCAGGACCGGGGATTGAACCCCGGCCGCCAGCACAGATGTCTGACACCTTACCCCTAGACCACCAGGTCACCCTTCTTTATAAAACCTTATGTTTCATCACATAAGACGGAAGCTCCGTCGGTCAGTCGGGTATATCGCGTCAATACGCTAACATGAGCCTCTTATGTTTCGGGTGGCCGATAATCCGTTGGTCGGAGAATCGGTCACGTTGCAATTGCGTGTGGTAAAGTGGGAAGCGCCACACCGGCTGATTCTAGGCACAATGTCAGAGAAGTGACTGACATGTCCAATCTACCATGGGCAAAGGAAACATCGCGAATCCTCCACTGTAGAGTGTCTGATTCAAACAATAGCTAAATATTCGTTGTGGAAAGTACGAAGCGAATCTTCGGTCCAATGTGGCGCCAGTCTATTATTTAATTATTATTATTATTATTAGCACCGCGTCTTACTACCCGTTCGGGCTATACGCACTTACGTTAATGTGTAATGGTAGGGTGATTGTGAGATGAAATGGAGGACCTGCAGTTTAACGTGGAATCCGAACCACGATGGAGGCCTGGCATTCCTCACATTAACAAGATGTCTTGTCAGAGATGAAGGAAGGGTTTGGTAATCAGATAAATCTTTGCCGGGAATTATTTAATCAATTAAACATTAGTACCTTTAAACCTAACTGGCACCGTGGTGTAGTAGTCAGTTCACCTGGCTACCAGTCTAGGGGTCCCGGGTTCGATTCAAGGAAGGTACCTTGGGTTTTTTTTCCCTAAAGAGGAACCACCCCGAAGGTCATCAGAGTCTGGTTAATAAGGTTTAAGTTAGGTTCAAGTGTTTCCACTGGTTCCACACCCTCATACTCACTATCGGCATTATCTCGAATTATCGGGACACGGAAAGAATGTACGATTTACATATTCAGGCGTACTTTGGGCAACGGTGCATTAATTAGTACTGGTTAAACGAATGATGTAAGCCAGATGTCCAATATTACGCCGATAATATTACCCAAATACTTTTGTTAATTGCATGATTTTAAACGTAAACACTAATTTATCAGAGAGTTATTACTTACCTACTTACAGTAAAGTCTCTTTTCCTTCTCTTTAAATAAAAAATAATCTGCATTATTTCTTATTTAGTCCCTCTCTTCTAACATTTTAATTCCACATATCCGAGTCTCCAAACTAGCGTTGTAAAAAGTTAATTTAACTAGACATGTTCTGTGGCACCGAATAAATATTTTATATTATAAGAAACTACATGTGTGAACATTAAAACATGCAATTAAAACGCTTGCATAATTCCCAAACCATATAGTTGGAAATTCCATTCATACTCAAATCTGTGTGCGTCTCCAACCCCACATCCCTCTCGTGTTAAGTTTTATGTATTTAAATGGACGATTATTTTATGATGATGGACTAGATGGAGTAATTAAAGTTCCTCTTGTGGTTTTCACCCTCCTGCTATGACGAAGTTGTTTTGCCAGATTTTCAAATATAAAATATATAAAAGGGATGAAACAAGGACTAGAAAAAAAGTACTTTTCTCAGCTCCAACCTTTACTTTTATTTTCCTTCCCAATACATAAATACAAATTTTACAATTTTTGTACGTGTCGAGAATAAAACTTGTTTCCTTAAATAAAATTAACAATAGTTAAGATTCTGAGTATTAATAACAACATTTGAGGCAAGAGCTGTAAACGGGTTAACCTAATGGGGCCAAGATGGTGAGTCTTTTAATACATAAATAATCTGAAGAGCCTATCTGCGTTGAGAAATGAAGTGATAGAAATAGGGTTCTATTCCAGGCAGAGTGCAGTGGACACTGTTTACTTTATTTTGATTTAGAGTGTGTTATTTTTAAATATACTTTCTTTTTATCTATGATGTTCTATCTCCTCTAAAACCCAGTCCTCATTTCAAACGATGATAAATAAGCAAATTATTGCCTTTGTGGTAAACGTATTAATCAAAATATATATTTAAAATATGATAACATCACAATATTGTGTATTAACTCTAATTTAATATAATAATTTTATCAAGCGTATTTTAACAAAATATTATTTTTTCCTGGTTTATTAATTAATCTATGGCACTAAAAAAACTAAAGTTCGTTACAAAAGTACACCACTTATCCCTTACATGAGTTAATTATATACCCTCAGTGCACCCAATCTCTTTCAGACCCATTCTTTTATCTGCATCGGGGTCTTTTTTTAATATAAAATGTTGAATAAATATTTATTTGTTTAAATGATTAAACATTAAATTATTAGTTTATTATTATAGCGAAGATAAAATATTTTCTATTNTATATATATATATATATATATATATATATATATATATCCCAAAATTGCCAATGTGTTCATAATAATCTTTAGAAAGGGTTAATTTGTCGCTTTTACAAGTGGAAAAACGTGACATCACGCCCCAAACAAATTTTACAACTTCGTGTGGCTCCCATCAGATAATGTTTGATATGTTAACTTAACTGCTAGAGTTCTGTTAAGTTCCCACAAACTATCTCTTACTCTAATTTAGTCCCTGATTGCTTTAAAATAATGTATTCGCAATATACAGGTTTGTTATCTAGTGTGGATGTCAAGCTACGCCCAATCTAACTATCATTTAATGTAGTTCGAATAAAAGGCATAAGCTGTTTTTATATATATTTTAAACAAATAGAACTTTTGTATTTATATTTAAAGGGTTCACTGAATTTTATAGCATCCAAGTATAGAATTAAGATGCATAAAAAATAAATTGAATATGTTCTGTCAATATATTTCGGACATAAAACTTTATATAAAGAATTGATATGTTTTAAATTATAATCTCCCTAAAAAATATTAGAATTGTAAAAAGGATTCTATAAGTACACTCACATTTCATATCACCCCAAACGATACTAACTAAAAATTCGTACTTCATGAGACTTCCTATAAAAAAAAAATTACACGTGTAAAAATACTATTTAAAACGAAAATTATGTTGATGATATCAAATTTATGCGAAGTATTTTACAAATACAACAGAAGCAATATAAAAAATTCGTTACATGTACAAAGCTATTCATATTTAAAATAAAAATGTAATAGCTAATCCAACACAACACCAATAAAAAAAAAATTACTCAGTTAATAGTATATTTTATAATTATATCAAATAAAATTATATCTGTGGTTTGATTTTAGTATTATACGCGAAATATTTTGGAAATACATATTAATTTATATCGATAAATAATTTTGATAGTACAGTGGGTTCCAGTTAATTGGGATAGGTCAGTCTGGCCCAACTAAGTGGCTGCCCCAAATAAACGAAATTTTAATGGTACAAACACTTATTTAAAAATACTCTAACTAAAGCGAAAAGCAAACAAAATTTACATATGTAAACTGACTATACAGAATATACGTGTATGTGCCCATTAAGAGTCACACATTACTTTCTTTTCTTTGAAAGAAATTATAAAGTGTACCCTGACGTGTTTTTTTATGGACTACACCTGTACAAAGTCGGCGCAGGTATCTAGTGTTGATAAAGGGCTGCCTTCTTGCATTAAATGGCATCTCAGTTCAGTAATATATTTCCTGGCATCCTGGTTTAGTCACTCGCTTAGGTGTTTCATTGTCATCATTTTCTTGTTCTTCTGTTGTCTCCGAGTGTTTTGCCGCAATTTCTTCATTAATCATATCCACACAATCTTCATTTTAATCATGGCATTAAAGGTTATCATCACTGCTCGAAAAATCTTCACAATTTTGGACGTGTTGCAGTTCTAGACATACATTTTCTGTACATATAACTAAATCTGAATCACAATTAGTTGTGAAATTGTTTTGCTGCTTATTTATCGCCAACTATCGGCGATAAATTGTACAGCTATTAACAGTGAAACATTTGCACTGACTTCTATTGCTTTTTAAGATGAAGTCAGCAGATTCTCCTCAATCGCTTCAAGGATGTGATTAACCAGCTTTCCACGATAATACGTCTTCAATTTTTTTTTTATAATTCCTGCGTCCATAGGTTGTATCAGGGATGTGGTGTTAGGGGGTAAAAATTCCAGTTCAGAATTTTTAAACCATCTACATGAGGGTGTACAGTACAGTTGTCCAATATCAACAAAAAAAAATCTTAATCTACGTTGCAGTTCCACGTCCCAGTTCATAAGCCAATGTGTAAAAATATATGTGATCATCCACGCCTTCTTAGTTGCGTAATGAAACTGGTAAACTACCTATTGTAAGCCCCTTGAAACAACGAGGTGTGGCACTTTTACCAATAACCAAAAGTTTTAGTTTATCACTTCCTGGCATGTTTGAGCAGCACAACACAGTTACACGATCCATCGCTTTCTTTGAACTGGACAGTGCTATGTGCTTATAGCTCAGGCAACCATCCGGTGTAGCACGATAATACAGGTCTATTTCATCGGCGTTGTAAATGTCATCCACACTAAATTTTTGAAACAACTCTGGTAGCTTTTCAGATTTATATTGGTCAACGCTCGTAGTATCAGCACTGTCCTTCTCGCCATGTGCCTTTTTGTAAATGTAATTTCTGCACTTCCATTGAGACAACCAACCATCCATTGCGTTGAAATTTACATAACCTAGCTTTTCGGACTACTCATCCGATTTGGTTTTTAGCATAGGGCCACTCATACCCACACCTCGTCTAGTTACAATGGAAAACCATTGATTTAAAGCATCCCCAACGTCTGGATCTTTGCCTTGCCTCTTTCTTTTATGAGATGTTTTATTTAGATCCACGCGTAATGTCCACTCCTCTCTAAGCTTTTCTTGTTGCTGTAACAGTCGTGAAGTTGTATATTTCGGCACCTTAATTATCTCCGCTAGCTGACGATGACTGATGTTAGTAGGTTGACTTTTTATCTTGTCAAGAATAGCAATTTTTTCGGAGTGTGTCAAATCTTTACGTGGCATCTTGACAGTTTGCTTCAGTACATTTAACGCTCCTAGATTAGTGCGTTGCTTGTTACAGTTTTTAATTTATGTAAATCTACACAATGGACAACTATACACGGCGCATAACTTTAGGATCTCGTAAACAATTGTATCCCGCAAGCATAATGTCGAACAAAATATGATTACCACGACACAAAACAAACAACACAGCTACTCTACAGCACTAATTCAACTCTACTGAATCAGCTGCTGCTTGCAAAATTTCCATGCTACCAGCGCGCTATCAACATGACCTTCACTGCCACTCCACGAAACAAACGCAATACACAGAACGACCTCTTAATAACAAACTCATCTGCAGCCCGCAAAATAGCTATGCTATTAGCCTGTGAGCTTACATTAACTTCACTGCCCCAATTAAGCATAGAGTTGGCCCAAATAAGCGGAATAGATTCAAGGTAAATACTTGTTTCATTTCTGTTCTTAGAGTTTTAACCCAAATAAATGGCTGCTCCAAATAACTGGTGCCCCAATTAACCGGAATCCACTGTAGTTCGAAACTTGTAATCATAATTATTTTTAATACAACTGGGGAGTGGAGAAAGTTACATAATTACGAGCTATATAGGCTGTACATAAAATAAGATGTTGCTAGAATAATTAAGTATCGTAGATTACGGTGGGCAGGGCACGCAGCGTGAATGAGAAAACCGTATTCAGGGTACTGACCGGTAGACCCAATGGAAAGAGACCATTGGGAAGACATAGATGACCTAGGATAACATTAGAATGGACATTAAAGAGATGGAGTGTAATAAGAGGGACGGGGTATAGCTAGCTCAAGATAGTAAAAGATAGCATACTTTTGTAAATGCATCAATGAACTTTCAAGTTCCTAATGACAGTAAAGATGTAGAAATCTGTTCATTTAGTTATCTAATTGCACCCTTCAACAGGATATTACTGCCTGAGTAAAAACAATAACTAATGAACAACTTTGTAAGCCTACCCCTGAGAAAAACTAATCGACAATCGTCAGTAAATCTCAGTATATAAATTATTATTATTCACTACCAACTGTTCATTGAGGGATAGAGGAGACCGTAAACTTAGGGTCATAAATGAGAATAAGTGGCATTGTATTATATTATCAAAATGTTCGTAGACTTAGAACCAAAGTTAGTGTATTGTTTACCAATGTTGATGTGAACTATTGTTTTTATTTTTTTTCTGGACAGAGCTTTGTATCTAGCGTTTGTAGTAATGATAAATACACTACCTTCTTCCTAATTATAATGTTTTTAGATCTTATAAAATCTACGATGGCGCTAATGTTTCAAAGGGATTATATGGGATTTTAATTTCCATTGATAACTTAATTTCTCGTGTGGTCAGAAGACCGGACCATTAAAATAAAATGACTGTGATAAAATACTCACCCTGACTAGCCAAACACTTTTATTCATAACTTATACCTTTCCCTTACCCCCAAACATCAATTGCAACTATTTTTTATTTATTGAAAGAGCCCTAACAAATTGTCCCTATCGTATACTAATATTATGTGATTTTAATTGACTTATTATTGATTGTTATAATCACTACATTAAAATAAAATATATTTAACTACTTGTCTCAACTTGTATTGTTGGCTTACAACAATTTAATAGCACTGAATACTAATCTCTTAGACCTTGTATTTGATAATTTTCACCATCTCTTAGTAGCACATATCTCCTAATATCTAGTAAAAATCGATATATCTCATCCTGCTTTACTTATAGAGATATATTTACACAATATCATAATTAAAAATAATATCTCACAAATTATTTAAATTACTTTCATGGTGATTACTTTAATCCATACAACTCTCTAGCAACCACTAATTGGGCGTGTATTTATTTACTCAGCTATTGATTAAATAATACTACCGAGAATTTTACTAACATAGTTTCACCATTCATTTTCTTAAAACTACAACTAAAAATTCTTCTAATTTTTCCAACAAAACAAAACAAAGACAAATTTTCCAAAAAGGATTTTTTTTAAATGGCAAATTCTATACATATTATTCAAACCATCGTACACTAATGTTAAAGAAACTTTACCTATTTATAAAGCCATCTGGGTGAACTATTTTTTTGCACCACCTCTTACTATCCGTCCGGCTATAAGCCGTGGATGCACTTAGTAAGAAACCAGCCTTAAGAGCAAACCCAACGATTTTTGGGAAATATGTTAAAAATAAGTTTGTAAGCAGAGCTTCTACGTGATATGATTTCAAAATTAATGGGGGGGGAAATGTATGATCCAACTTTAATATAAAATGAATTTATGAAGTATTTCAGTTTGGTGTATGACTGCGCTTGCCTTATTCTATTATTGAAACCAATGTGTCATTGTGTCCTAGCCCAATTACTCCCTTGGCCGGATCTCTTACTATTAAAATTTAAATTAATTCAGGTTTGCTAGGGTGGATAAAATCCCAAGTTTAATCGTTAAATGTTGTTCTTTTCTCTTCAATCCATTGTTGGCATCTATTTTTAATATTATTTTGTAAAGTTAAACGTTCCTTGTAGCGTAGAAAATTTCTATGGTCGTTCCCATACATGAAAAGCTGATAAAACCAATGTTGGTAATGTTATGCCTATTTTTCAAATAAGTACTTTCTATGAAGTATTTGAGAAAATAATACACTATAATATATTTTACTACCAAGTAAACGAACTCTCTGAAAATAAATTGAATTTGTAAGAAATAAATCTACTTTAATTAATCTTTGGGTCATGAAGCCCCTAAAGTATATTTTCAAGTTCTGATTGATCCCATTTATTTTGCTCAAAGTAAGCCTTTAATACGCGTTCAAACAGTAATATTATTTCAAAACCTAGTCATTTTTGCCTGTCAACTTCCTATATTAATTGACCTAAGAGCTACTTCCAAAGTATATCTTTTAGCATCAAAATTGATTTTAGCACCTCAATCTCTTTACTGGCCCATTTAGGTACAACTCAATGATGAAATTTAGGTAACTATGATGGATTCGCAAATATACATAAATAGTATGTATAATCGATGGTCTAACAAAAATATAAAGTAGATTTTGAAATACATAACAAAGTCTATAGCTTCCAGCAGGAAAACCACCCATATCTTTTCACTTATAAACTATAATGATTCAATTGAAAACTGTATTTATACTAATGACCTAGAGGCTACATTATACTATAAGTTGTACTTTCACCCCCATGTTAAAAATTTAGTTTCTCACTTTCTTAAATTACTCCGATTTATCAAATACTTCACTTCCCCATTCTATAAAGTTGACAGTATTATAAGAATGTATTTTGCTTTGTGTGGGGTGGAATTTAATCATCTTAACTGATTCTCTCATATTGGAAAATGTTCAACGCAAAGGTCTCGCTGTTTGTTATGATAAATTCCTTTTAGCCGTATTTTCATGAGTATGGTAGAATTCGAAACCTTTAATAGATCCAGAATCTCTCCTAGGAAAGACTCTATTGGAATGACCTTATTGTTTTTAACCATTTTAATAGTAATATTTCTTGCCAATCTACCCTTAAACGTGTAGGTATTATTGTGCGCTCTCGTGCTTTTGAGGATCAAAAATATTTTTATCAGTAACTCTTATAAACTCAGTACTGTCAGCCGTTGTCTGAGCAGTGTTAACCAAATTATTAGAGATTGATTTTTAACATAAAATAAGAACAAAATTAAGAGAGTGACTTATGAATACCCATATTATTAATTAATATTTTTTTCTCTATTGTGTGCTTTTCCCTAAAGAAATATTATTTCTTTATCATATTTTTATCGCTTTCCTCATTATGTTTTAGCTATTAAATTTGTTCATTTTGATCACATGTATATAAAGATCGTGTATTTATTACTTTATAATTTTAAATCCATATAATGTTGTTCTGTATCTTTAGTGCTAGTGTTTAGCATTTAAATAAAGGAAAGATATAGAAAGATATAGAATTAATGTTTTTCTAAATAAATTTAATGTTGTCATTAATACAATAATTATATCATAATACAAAACTAAATATGTTTAATAAGTGAAAACACATTACCAATATCGTATTATTGAAATTATGTATTTATACAACTTTGAAAAAAACCTTTAATTAAATCTACTTTGTTTTTTAGCACAACGTATTACTATCCGTTTCGGGTTATACGCTTAAGTACTAATTACGCTAATGGATTAGGAATTGGGAAGGTTGAATTAGAGGAAGTGAAGGGAGAGTGGTAAAACCACCCCCAGTTCACCCGACTGACATTCGAACCTCGATCTCCCCGTCCTCGGCAGTCGAGCTCAACATGACTAGCGCGTTAGCTAACTACGCCACCGAGGCGGGTATTTAAATCTACTGAAAAATTCCAAAACTGTTATTTGCTGTATTTTAAAATGTTTTTACACCAGCAGGTTTTTATATTTATTCAATGTTAAATAGCTTGTTAATATAATTTCGTAAAAATGTATTTCTCCACATAAAAAATGTAATATTGTAATATCCGTAATGAGGTGTTGTTCATAGGATGGTTAGAGAATATTTTTAAAAAAAGTTAATAAACAACAGCGCACAAGACTACAAGGGGAGTTAGAAGAATGTAATTAATTTCATACTTCAATAACATGCTTGAGTTGAAAGTTGTAAGTCTATCCTTCTTTTCCCTTTGCCCATAATTTATCTTGCCACTCTAACCCCCTTCCAGCCTTTAACCACCTTTAACTTACCTAACTTTGTTAGCGCTTATGATTTTTGATGCATATTATGATTTAGTGTTCAATCATATGACTGATTTTATTATATATTTCAGGAAGTTGTTATATTCTTTAAATTTTGTTGTTTTATATTTAGGTTATTTAAGAGTATTTGATATATACTTTTTCTACTCATTATTAAAAAACATTTTATTGTTATTTTATTTATATATTTTCATTGCAATAATTTTAATTTTTAAACAATAATTAAAAGTTAAATTGTTCAAATTACTGCATATTGAGTATGAAAGTGTTTAGGTAATGAGAATGGGGCAGATTTAATAGTATGCCTTAAATACTACAATTCAAATCCAATATTCAATGTAATTAATAGTTTATTAATACTAAAGTACCGTTAGTACTTTATCTTAGTACTTACATACCCTTTTAACTAATTCTAGATTATAAGTTTGATTAAAATAATATCGTGTTGATAATGTTTCAGAAAATATAAATGTCCATATAATTTTGATATTAATATTTTCATTTTATTTTATTTTGGTAAAGTTCTTCTTATCAGTTCCGAGAGCTATAATACGTGAGGACAGGTAAGTACATATAATTACAAATTAAACTAATTACTATTTAACACAAAATACTGAAGATAAGAACAGTGAGAGGAAGATTAAAACTATGTTGTTGTTTTTAATAAAACGCAATTGCAAAGTTAAAAAATTTCTTTTTGAGAAAAAAGAAAAGAAAAATCGATAGATATTAAATATTATTTAATATATTATCTGAATAAGCTATAAATACTAAGGTTTTCAAGAGACTTTGAACCTAAAGGTAAAAACAACAACTTTAAAATTGAAACGTTTCAGAAGTAATTTGTGAATAGCTGTCACTTCGCACGCCTTTCTTCCATTCCCCATTCTACCCAACTTACTCGTAATTGTGTTCCAACTTAAATTAATACGTCATATTAGTTGACGAGTTGACAGATTATAACTAATTAATCTTAGCAGTTTCTTGTGTTATAATTATTATGTTGTGGCAGTAAGAAGTAATGGATGTTATTTTGCCATGTTTTATGAGTTTCACTCGTGAAAATAAAAACTACCAAAAGATAAAATAAAGGGAATTTTTCAAAGAAAAAGTGCACTAAATAAATGAGGATCACAGAATAACCCTTTTGTTAAAATGTAATATAGATTTTTTATTCGTAGTTCCAACATTTTTTTTCGTGGATAGAAACTTTTGGTTTGGAATGTCAGTAAAGGGCAAACTCTAGTTTTTAGTTGTTTTTTAAGTTTTGCTCGTTGTAAAAATAAACAAAGATATCAAAGCAATTGGTTATGTCATATTCACTGTGTATATCGTATCACATATTGTGTATATTATTATTATTATTAACAGCAATAAAAACCATTTAATTTTGTAATACGTTAAAAAGTAAATAAAGTAATAATACACACATGTGTATGCATATGGTTACTGATGAAATTAAAAGTATCCTCATTCTCGTGGATAAAGACTCTTTGGGAAAAAGAGACTTTCACCCAATTTAAAAACAAAGCACACCATGGAATACAAAGGACAAAGTAAATTGTTGTGTTGGAATCTGTGGAAATTTATTTTTTACCTCCTTGGGGATAGCATAGAATGAGAACCATCGGGTCCGGTAATTCCCTATTCAAGGCACAAAACTACACTTCACTTTCTCTTCCTAAACTTTTTTTTGTGTGTTTAAAATTATGTCACCGTGGTCGGGATGAGGTAGAAGTGTAGATGTGATGCAATATTTAAAGTAGTGCAATAGAATGAAGGATATTTTGCAAAGAATAGGAATAAATTATAGTAAAACAAATTAGGAGTAAATAGGGAGAGTCAAAGGAATATATTAGAATAAGTTACAAATATCCACGTGTCATTTGTGCTCTCTGCAATTAGAAACAAAACTAAATAAGGAAACCACGGGAACGAAAGCTAAATACGTGCTAATCTATGGGGAATAGAAATAGTTTCACCTTTTTATTTTCTGAAGTAGTTAAAATGATGAAATTATAAGGAAAAAATTATCAAGCCTTTCGTATGAGGAAGAAATGCCTGGAAATCAAATGATAGAAAAATAAAATCTCAATTTTATTAAATATTAAAAGTCATTCAAATAATATGGAATAACAACTAAAATAATATTAATTTATACTGAATAAATACATATGTGACGGTTAAAAAATATATAATTCAAATAATATCTATACAACAATGTTGAATTAAATTATGTCATTTTAAAAATTGTATTTTTAGGTGAGCGATGTTCACCTAAAATAATATACATGTCGTTGATTATATAGGTATAATAAAGCAACCTTTGATATTGTAGAACATAGAAACGTTTAATAAAAAGGGCCACATTGAAAATTGAAAATACCAAGGTGATTAAATTTGTTTAAATTGTCACAATATTTAGTACCTTTTTACAAGTAGAGAACTGAGCATATACGAGTACAAAACAATCACACTTACCCTCTACATTTATTTTTAAGCATTTGCATGAATACTAATCTTTAAATTTGTTGTTATGTTCATAAGCCGTGTTTTTCTTGTTTCTTTGTTTCTTTTCATATGTGAAAAACAACTGTTCACAAATGTATGTGGTATAAAACCGTGCATATATATGTAGCACGGATTTTAAAAAAATATGAAAATTGGTCGCTATTTATGAATTGTATATACATATTATTTGCATAAAACTTACATGTTAGATTTACTAAAATCATGTCTATTTTTGAGATATATTTGCAAAATGGTGTATTCCGAAGAATTGAATAGATATAAGAACCAGGCTGCATTTTATGTTAGTTAAAATTAAGTCTGGAGTGAAGGAAACACCAGAATTATTTTTTTTGACAATTTTTATAAAAACTAACTTTATGTCAAATAAAATAAAATATTCCACCAGTAGAAAAATAGAGTTTAATTGTTATTTTTTTAAGTTGTTGATATCAACAGTTCTTTAATATCTGTCATGAGCATAATGGCATTAGATGATATCAATTTTAAATGAAAAGAAAAATTTATCGTAACATTTCAGGATATGCTTTACCAATATTCAAGAACTGTTGATATCACTATGTTGCTAAAATTAAATTCTATTTTTCTACTGAAGCAATATTTTTGAAATTTTATTAAAACCAGTTTGAATTATTATAAAAATTGCAAAAAACACTGGCCTTATCTCGCGTTCCCTACATCCCCACTTTAATCTTCACATGTTACACTGAGACAGGAAATTGGCCAAAATATTTACTTGCTTGATGTGGGCATTTACAACACATCAAGTAATCCTTTTTTTTTTCAGTGATTTTACCTTATCGCCATTGCATATACAGTGCTAACTCTAGATTTTTGAAGTTTGATTTTTATAATAATATAGAAATTAAATGAGATTTAAGCCTGTTTTAAAGAATATCCCTGTATGTAATCCATGACGTAAAATTTACATTTTGGCTTGAGTTATTTTTAAAAAAATTCTTATTTATTTATAATATTAAACGTTTGCTCTTATTTTTATCTAGTTTTTATTATTATAATTTTAATATATATTTGTATTATTATATATTTATCAATGCTCACTTGTTAGTGGTCTTTAGACTGTTAAAAATAACCTCATCATCCATATAATTATTGTTCATGGCCATAAAGTTTAAATAGATTTAAAACTATGCAATTTATTGAGGCATATTTTTAAAATAAATAAATGGTACGGTGCACAGCACAACCTTTCTGGCTAATTTGCCTAAAAATCGAGATGGTATTAAAATCTGTAAGATACCGTATGGGAAACAAAATAATATACATTAGTGTAGAAATATTCCACCATAAAGCAAAAATGATATAATATACACTGTAACATCTCTGTTCACTTAAAGATTATAACCATCTTTTTTTTTAATATTCACCAATACCTCAGAAACTATTAGTTTTATAAAAATAAATCTTAAAAAAAGGTTTTTTATTTTTAATATTATTTCAAATTTGAAATGAAAAACTATTTCGAATCTCAAGAGTTACAAAGATATAAAAAAACTGTAAATTTCCGCGTATGTAAAGTGCCCTCAAAGTGAATTTCTCGGGAAGATAAGTTGCACAATTTGATTTGTTATCTCAAACAATAATGCACAGATATATGAGAGTCAATGAAATTGTTAAGTGTAAATTTTGAGAAAATAGATATTTTTTTACCCATTAGTAAATTATTATCCCTTAATTTTTATGGTTGAATAGAGAGTTCCTAGAATCCCTTTGAATAATCTTATAACAAACCTGAACACAGAGTTTTAGCTCTGTATTTTAAATGTTTTCGGCCCTGGTCCCAGCAACAAACAAACAACATCGTAAAAACTAAGTTCTCAAGTTCAGGGGGTTGTTAAACTTTGACATCCATCAAAATCTTTTGTTCGATTTTTTTTTTACAATCACAATACTTTCTTTACCCGAGGGGTGGGAAAAAGAAAATAATTGAATTGTCATAGTTAAAAAGCATTAAATGGTGTACATTTCTTAATTTCAAACACATGGCATAAAAACGGCATGTAAATATTTGTAATACATGTTATAACATAAAAAAATAGAGTGTTAGCACTTTTTAAATATTTAAATTTATAGTGACTATAAGGTTCATGAGAAACTTTACAATTATATTGGTATTTAAATTAAGCAAATTACGGACAAAGCGTGTATCGAAATGGTAAATGTTCACACTTTCTAAAATGAAGTTTGGAACAAATATGATGACTAATACACCACCTAAGGCTGCCTTTAATATAATAAGCAACTTTTTTTTTAATATATTGGAAACTCACTTTATCTTAGACATAATAGTACACAGTTTGGAACATGTAGTAGTGATTGTTTTGAATGTGATATGAAAAATGTTACTTCTATGTCTTGTTGACTATGCCTTAAAATAAAAATATCATATTTTTGAAAAAATGACCATTTATATTAATTTTAAAACTCTTCTTGCTAGTATAGATTTACTTATCTGTCAAGTCTGGATGATATTTTGAGTTTTAAGCTCGACCATGGTGGACCTTATTTTATTCATTTTAGTGATCATATAATATAGCTATAAATAACAATTTTAATTTGTTTATAAATATTTAAACAAGCGAAATATTCAAACTATGAAATATTTTTTAGGTTTGAACTTTTTTTTTATAAAATTATCTATTTAATATTTTCAACAACTTAAAAATATATTTGGCATTGATCTTATCTCTGGCTTTGTTCGTGAATATTCAAATATTATACATAAATGCTAGTATAGTGTATTAAATTATAGAAACTAATTGCATCATATTATGCTTATAACATTAAAAATTATGTATTTTTTAAATATATATATTGACAAAACAGTAACGATTGTGTTTTCTCGGGTTTAATGCTAACTCTCTTTAAAAAGTGACAGTTGCAGAACATATGATTTGACGTATAGAATTATGAACGTGGAACTAGAAACTTTGTAAGATAAGTCCTGTCATCGTATGACCATCTTACATAGTTACACATAATGGCCTCTTTAATGTATTCAATCAATAGTTACACGCTGTCCTACACAGAAACACCTCTTATCATCAATTACTGACGTGTGTTCTGTGTACATACTCTGATACACATCGATATTGAAAACAATAAAACATGGCATTCGATTATTAAAGCTTTGAGATAACATAGTCTATTGTGTAACCGTTCTGTGGCTTTGAAATCAAACTATAAGAATATTTACCTTTCGTTTCGTTGAGTCAGACAAAGAAGAAAACTTGAGAAATGTAATATTCCGCCATTCTATGAGTTTATAGTTAATTCTATATAATAGTGTTCATATATTTGGAGTCATAATTTGTAATTGTATTTTAAGGGTTAGTTTTGTGCATCCCGTACTAATACCCGTCCCGACTAATCTCAAATTTATTCTAGAGGTGTCGGGGTGAATTCTGAAGCGTTTTAGAGGAAATGTATTCGCATTTAATTGAATGCAGATGAGGAATCCATTAAGAAAAACACATCTTTTTACACCACGACAGGAACACAACCCTAATATTTACGTAATCGACCAGATTAGATGAGACTGATGCCTTTCACGTTCCTGTCGATTTGGGTTATTTTGAAGTGAAATTCTTTCCTTTGTAATTTACTATCTGAAATTCTTTTTTTGTTTAAATTAACATAACAATAACTTGTTTTTTAAAAAATCAGGAAACTTCTTGTTTGACAGTTTAGTGTAGTGTTCACCAAATGGCGGACCGCGGTCGACATCCGGAGCGCAGAGACAATTTTAAGGGCCTTGATGAAATAACGATAAACAAAAGAAATTATGCTATTTTGGTGGTGCACCGGTAGTATACATGGAAGGCTAACAATAATAAATAAGTAAAATAGCTAAAAGAAAAGAAAATCACGTTATTGAATTAGTATAGTCCTATAAGGTTTAAACTTGAGTAATTGTTAAAGTTTTGCTGGAGTGCGGAGATATGTCGAGTTTTTAAAACGGACCTCCTTGAAAAATAATTGGGGACTCCTGGCCTAGTGTCTTACAGACATAATCATATTTTTGAGAAAGCTATCAAAATGAAAATTAAAACAATAAGAACTTTCTGGAAGTCTCAACCTTCGAAAGGGGTGGCTGTGTGAGTTCCCTAGCCTTTCTACGATTATCATTAGTCAATGTAAATGGTATGATTACCCCCCACCCCCCACCCAATCTTCACACTGAGTGGTGTATCTATCATGAACTAGAATGAGATATATCTGATTGGTCCTATCTTTCCTTGTCTCATTCAGTATTTTATTCGTTATCTGTTTCGTTACACTGGTTCTTCAGGGGTGTTAATCCGTAGCCCCTCATAATCTAACCCACACCTAACTCGGTTAAATCTCTGTTCAATCCTTTATCAACTAGTATATAAAGCATGGCGTGTAGTGAAGTATTGCATGGATGATCAGGGCTTGTTGAAACTTTAAGTACGGGTAACACGCGTGCACTAAAACGCTTATCCTCCATTTGATCACTCATACAAAGGCCTTGCTCTACATGCCTTACATGTGAAAAAAAAAAATCGAGCTTACTATAACAATGCGTGTTCTGTTAGATGAATAGAACATAAATTAGATGCAATTTAAACTAACTCTGCTAACCCTGGAAAAATTCCATGACACGTCACTGATATTAGGATCAATTTATGAATAGAAATAGTAAATATTTATTAATAAAACATATCCTTAACAAAGTATAAGGAATCTGAAAACAACTATACGATGACTTGATTCTAGATTAACGTGTGGTAAGTAATACTTTTTTTTAATTAAATAATTTTAATCCAAAATATATTACCTGCATCGGTGGATGCATGGTATAAGGCATCACTTTCGTGCTAGACTAGATTTCCAATAATGGGAATATCGGGGTTCAAACCCCGGTTGGGTGTACTGAGTGTCGTTTTTACAAAATGATGCTCCCCCCTCTCTCTCTCCATGCAAATGCGCGCACACTTTCTATAAATATAACCTTCCTCATCCATAAAATCATGAGAGGAAGGTTATATTTATAAGAAGTGTGCACGCATTTGCATTGAGAGAGAAGAACACCATATATATATATATAATATTGACCTGAATCGATGGACAGGTGAACTACACGTCAAGATGGTTTAGAATGGTTTTCCGCTGATGTGTAGTTTAAGGTTTTAATCTTGGCCATATTTACTCAGTTTTTCCATAAATAATTTTTACGTTCTCACTTCTAAAACTCGGGTTTATTTCTATCTTAACTCCAGTTTTTTCATTCAGATCCCAATATTGTGTAATTTTAGTGTGAATATCTCGGATAGGCAGGTACACGTGGAATAAAAAATAATATTTAGCACAGCATTTTACTACCCATTCAGATTATACTCTTATGTACTAATTACCCTAACGGCTTTGGGATGGGTGAGGTTGAATTTAAAGGAAGTGTATCTATATGTGCGTGGAGAGAGAGTGGGAAAACATTCAGGAAAAACCACCCTCAGTACACCCAACCGGGATCCAACCTTTTGCGAGAGTAGCGCCTTAAACCACGCGGCCACCGAAGCAGGTAGTTAAATAAAAACGCATAAAATTCTCTCATCTAGATTTTGTAAGCGTAAACCCCTCCTCGTCCTTTCTCCAAAAAGTCCACAACTGAGATCGTTGTACCACTTAAATATTCTGCGTACGTCCACTTGAAACGCTCGATGAGAGCAGCCCACTATTCCGCAGAGTTTAACAAGCATGTTAATTACACAGAGTTATGAGTGCAATGTTCCAACCTCCTTTCTACCACAAGGGACACGCCATAGTTCAACAACAAGAGTACGAATTACACAATTATCACTCACTGTTGTCTCTGGGAATCAAACCCTGACATACACACATATATACAGTCACTAACCCACACCCCTCTCTCAGCTTCCGTTGTAATTAAACCTTTGGGACTACCCTTAACCACGCAGCAAACCAGTGTTGGGTGTGTTTAACTTAGGAAGATTGGTATGTGTCACTAAATAGGGCGACGAATTGGGTCTCGTTCTATTTAGTTGTCTAGAAAAGCTACCTTTTAGAATGGTGTATTCCTGGTAGCTTGATCATAGCATTAGGTGGAGTATTTTACTTTTACTGTGAGCTTTAAACATAAAAAAATAGTAATTAAAGAACTGGAAAGTTGTAGTCATGACATGACTAATTTCGATTAATATATATGAACAAATATTTAAACTTTATCCTTTAAAAAAAAGTATACTTGGTTAACAAAGCTACACTTAATATCACTTATAAAGGAACACAAATATTTAAACTTTATTCAAAAAAAAAAGTATGCTTGGTTAGCAAAGCTACACTTAATATCACTTATAAGGGAACCTCAGGTCTTTTGCAATATGTATCTGCTCTTTCTCTTGGTTAACTGGTGCTAAATATCCTAGTTTATAGTTATATAAGAAGGCAGTGTGCTGGGGTAAGAAGAAGAAACTGGCAACATCGATGAACCAGCGTTGCGAAATTTGTCTTATATTTAGGGGAAGTTTGATCATACAAAAGAAACAAAAGGACAACACTGTTTTTTCAATAGCAGCCATTCATTTCTCTCAGAGATTGTATCCAGTCTAGCAAGATTTTTTCTTTAATTAGTTTTGAATTACTCCTTTTAAGAGCGTTTTCACGAACAATTCCAGGTTATATACCTTTAGTTACACAAATTAGTTACGAATGAGGGAGGTATAATTTAGAGTAAATGTTCGCAAGAAAGAGGGGTCCATTTATAAAATGTATACCCAGTACATCCGATCGGGACTCCAACACAAAAAACCCTTTCACCATCAAACCAGACTAAATGAGCTTGGCGTTTATTCCGCGTGCATACCAATACTTAAATTTATTTAATTTGAAACTAATAGGAGAGAATATTCCCACGCTATATTATAGATTAACTGAGTCGCTTCGGTGGCCACGTAGTATAAGGCGATATTCCACAGAAGACTAGAGAGACTATGAAGGGGAGGACAAGTTTCGAGTCTCGATCGGGTGTATGAAGTGGTTTTTACATTTTCCATCAACGCAAATGCTGGTACATTTAATTTAAATATAATCTTCTCCATTCCTAAAACCACTAGCGTAATCAGTACATTAGCGTATAACCTGAACGGCTAGTAAGATGTGGTGCTAAAAATAATAAAATAAATTAACTGAAATTCGTGTTATTATTTTTATTGAATCTAAAGTTTGAGAAACCTGGATAACGTATTAATAATTTATTTTTTGTTTTTCAAACGTGTTTTACATTTTCCATCCACGCAAATACTGGTACATTTCGTTTAAATATAGCCTTCTCCATTCCTAAAACCACTTGTGTACTTTGTATGTAACCTTCTTTAACCCTTAAAGGTAGTAAGCTTACCATTTTAGTTTCATTATAATTCAATTAATAATTAAGGGCTATAGTGTAGTATGTCAAAGTAATACTACTACCTTTCATGGTAAGTAGAATATACATTTAATTTACTTTAAAGAGTAGTATGTATACCTTGACGTATTACACAAAGGCCCTGTATTATAAGCTACAGCATGTCGTAATCCATCTGGGTAAACAGGGTGTACTTTATAAACACACCCGCCCGCATCGATGGTTAAATTCTCATTCCCCTCGGCTGCCATTGATGGAAAGCTGCGGTTGAAATCTAGACCCATTTCTCTGAAGGGGATTTAATAGAATGGATCTTCCCTTTGTTTTCCCCTCCTCTACCCACGTTAATATAAATTCACTTCCTCTGAACTTTCTATTTCATCCCTTAATGAGTTTTTAATAAACTTTATGTTATAGTTATCAAATGGAAAATAAATAATTGCGACTGTTCCTAATATTACTTTTAATTTGTCAGTTCATTATTGAAAACAAATTTTAGTTTCGTCTGATTCTGTTTTGAAGTTTTATCTGCGTGTGTATTAATTAAAATTAATGTTAATGTTTCCGGAATGGAGCCACGTTGAGGGAATATTAACAAGCGACGTTTCTATAGCCGTCTTTTGAGAAATGTGATGAAACAAATCGGGATATGAGGTGAAGTTACCAGTACAGTCTATAAATTGACGGAAAATTCTTATCCGCACAGATTGATTAAACAAATTAATGATGGTGGTTGTAACTAACTACTGCCGAAAGATTGAGATTTTTATTTCCTCAACGCTGCTCTAGCCCGAAAACACTACAATTTATTTTGATTAAAAAATATATACCTATACATACCTCTAATTTATAAAATTGTAAACATAAGCTATCATTAATTTATGGTTCGAAAAAACTGTGTCGACAAATCACTCACGTGGAATCAAATATAATATTTGCTTTTTACTCAATATACAAATTATAATTTTTATCTGACAAGACATCTTGTGAATGTGAGGAATGCCAGGTCTCCACCGTGGTTCGGATTCCACGTTAAACTGTAGGTCCTCTATTTCACATCACAATCACCCTACCATTACACATTAGCGTAAGTGCGTATAACCCGAACGGGTAGTAAGACGCGGTGCTAATAATAATAATAATAATAATAATAATATAATTTTTATATAAAGTTCAATTAGTTTTATTTCTAAACACAATTATGAAATGTATTTTTGTTGATGCTTGGTCAATTAGTTTTATAATGAAAGATGAGAGCAATAAAAATAACTCGCTTCGGTGACCACATAGTCTAACACACTACTCTCGCATTCAGTGGTGGCTCGTAGCTAAAATTAGTAGGGGTTCTGCTCCAAAAAAAATTTAGACTTTGTTTTAAAATTGTACAAAAGGAAAAAAAAAACTGTATAAAAAGAAAATTTATTCAGGAATTTGATAAAATCTTAACACAAAAAAAACTTTTTACTTACTTTAACTTAAATTGTTACAGTTCAAGCTTGATCTATTCATTTAAAAATTAAATCCACTCTTCTTGTTTTAATATATGCATAAAGTTTAATAATGTTCTCCTTGATCTATGGATGACAATTGAGTAAATGTTTCTCCATTGAAAGTATTGCAAGCGCATTTAGTTTTTCTGTTAAATAAAATAACAGAAAAAAAATTAATCAAATATAATAGCTGAAAGCAGAATAATAATCTAATTCTACACCCTTATACAATTTATCACATTCAAGAATATGCTACACGGTTTTTAAGCACAACACACGCTGAGTAAATAAAAAACTTCCTTCCACCATCACACCAGCACCGGCACTGCAAAATCAACAGTGCTATCTCTACCTGGCAGTCCCACTTTCCTCCCCACTTTCCTCCCCACTCTCCTCATATGTGCGCATGTGCACAACAGTCAAACACCACGTCGCTGGCACTGTGAAGCGTACAGATCCACACAAATATTTTGGTATCTTTTCATAAACTGTGGAATGGCTACTTAAGTACTGACATTAAGCTTAAGGAATATATATTTTACAAAAAAATAAAGAAAGAATTAAAGAAAAAAAGACTCATTATATTAAATGTCATCGATAATATCAAGTGGAAATAGGGGGCTGCAGTTCCGCCGTGCCGATGACGGGGAGATCGAGGTTCTTATCTTAGTTTTATACACTGAGAGTTTTTTAATCCACTCTTACACGCAAATGCTGGTACACTAGCTCTAAGCACAACCTTCCTTATTCCTAAAATCATTAGCATAATTGATTCATAAGCGTACTACCCGAACAGGTAGTAGGACGCGGTGCTAAGGAAAAAAAACTCAGTAATAAAATTTAAAAAAACTAAGTACTCTGGCAGAACTCCACGACACGCTATTACATACCTTCTAAAATGAGATTCTTGATATATTAATGTTACTAATATGGGTATAAAAATTTATTGAGGGGTTATAATTACAAATTAATAATAAAATAAATAAAACTACCTTGGTATTGCATTTATTATCAACTTCAATTGGGTACTTGAATTTTCAAGATACTAATACAAGTCATTATAATCTCAGATGACTCTACCTGTTCATATTATACTGATATTTATTAATTACGCATAAGTTAAGGATGAAGAAGGTTGAATTCAGAGGAAGTGTAAATATATGTGTATGTGCATGGAGGATAAGTGGAAAACTAGTTTGTAAAAACCACACTCAGTACATACAACTGGGAATCGAACCCAGATCTCCCTGTCATTGGCATTCTAGACCGTGCGGTCACCGAAGCAGGTCCAAAAAATCTTCAGAAATTAAAATAATTCGTTTTATAATTTTGCTTTTTGGTTTCCTATCCAACTAAGGTAATTCTCACATTAAAGTACTCAAGATGTTATCTTGTTGAATCCACTAGAATCTAGACAATATTTATTAACATTTTAATTTATACTCTTTTTAGAATAAATTTAAAGTCAAGTGCAAACCCCATAGTCATCATTCCTTTAAAATTTGTGCTAATTAGGGATTAATGCTAAGTGCTCACTAAATCTTTTACAAAAAGATTTTAAAAGATTATTCAGCATATTAAAATATCCTTTCTTAGAAATTACCAATAACCGTATATTATAGGATGGATAGTAAGAAGCAAAAGGAAAACGGGGGTAATTAATTGATAGTTGAAAAGTAAAAATATAATGAATAGCATGAAAAAATAAAAAATACTAAACGTAGCTATCCAAAACAATAATATAATAAATCAGATTTTTGAATAACCAATAAATTATTATAAACCTAAAATTTCAATAATTACTATTCCATTTATCAACGATAATATTTTATTATTTTGAAAATTTAATAAACTTTATTAATCAATAAAGAACATGATGGCTGAGTAACAAATGTTTTAGTTCAAAGTCAAAATTTAATTTGACTAATAATAATAATCCAACAAATACATACAAGTATATTAGGTTTACAAAAGCAGTCAAAATATTATCGAAACTTTACCAAAGAATTTTTGATTATTTTGTTCAATATAAATTTAAAATTAATTTATTTAAAGCATTTAAAAAATTTAATATAATATAATACAATTAACATCATACAACTTCTAAATGTAGGTATAGCATAACCCTTAGCTTATAGGGTTGCTTATGGAACTATTAATGAATTAAAAATGTTGGGGGAGATAGTCCGTTCGCCATAGAAGTTGCGATAGTTTCGATTGTGTACAGCTAGCAGAAAAAGTAAAACTCTTTGTTGCTACTGGATAAATGTTTGATTTATTTTGGCCAAAAAGTCACGCTATAAAAACTGTAAAATTACTCGAGCTCCCTTCTGCCGCACCGTAGATGGAGTATATATAAAAATAATTTTACTTTATGTGTATTAAGTTTAAATGACATAAAAATAATTGAAAACTATGATATAATATATAAATATAAGTATTAGGAAATAAAATCTAATACAATTAAGAATGATCAATTTGTCGCTATAGTAAAACCATAAAATTTCGAAATCTAAACAAAATGTTGGGTTAATTTTGTATTTACATTTACAATAAACAATGTTTAGTATAAAAATATTTCTTTATCTTTGATAAGTCCCTCCCTCTTTAGTTGATTTTGGAAACGAATCTACAAGTTTCGGCGGCAATACGCCACCTTCAGGATATTACGATTATACTCAAAGGAATTTAATCGATTATAATTTAGGACAGAAACTCTTAGACCGACGCTGAGCATAGACAGACCTGGATAAGTTAGTGGTAGATTAATTGTGCACAGAGACAAAGATCCAGGGGCTAGAGTTTACTGTAAAGGTGTCATTTTTTCAACTATACTTAAATTAAATACATCACCATGTCTTACTAGCTGTTCAGGTTATACGAATATACAATAATTACTCTTATGGGTAGGGATGGTGAAGGAATAATTTTAGAGGTAATCTACCCTAATTTGCGTGTAAAGAGAATGAGAAACAGTTTAAGAAAAAAAAAATCCGTTTACCCAACCGGGATTTGAACCCCGATCTCACCATCATCAGCAGACTAGTTTAACAGTATAGTGACGTCTTAAATCACTGAAATGGGCAATAACTAAACTAATACCTGTGAAAGCAAGCATATCTATATACAACAAATTATAAATTTGATGCCTTGGTTCGATCCCAGGTGCCTCCAGAATTTTATGTGAAACAGTGGGTCTAAAACAGGGTCAGACACAGCCTCGTGAGGACAAATTAGAAGGTAATTGAATAAATAAGTAGTGGCTCTGGTCTAGAAAACCGAGATTAATGGCCATAGGTATCGTTATGTTGACCACATGACACCCTCAATTGGCAATTATTGGCATCATCATCGCTAATGGCAGTGGACGCTTGGTTGCTATATAGCTCGCTTGCGGGCTCACGCCATGGACGACTTTTTCTAGGTTTTGAGAATCAAAATTATTGGGATGGATGGCTAGATTTTTGGGCCATTACCTATTAAAATTAAAAAAAGATATTAAATTGTTGGTCATTAAAATGCGTATAAATATTAACCATTTTGTGTTTTAAATCACCTACACGTATTCACATTTTTCTAAACAATTTAGCAAAGGAGCAGAAACAAACACTTGCGTGGAACGTAATTTCTTTCTCTCGAATACACTATTATTACGATATCACTAACGTAAACCTTGGTCTCAGAATATTGATGTTGAGAAAACATCACGATTCATTTGATAACATTTCCTTTACTAAAGTGGGCCAAGGGGGGGGTGGATAGGTTAGGGGAGGTTTGAGGAAGAAAGCTCGCCAAAGGAAAGTCGATATTTACTTTTCTCTGTCAAATGAATTTCGAATGTCGTCTCTGGGTGCTTTAAATTTCAAACACGATGGGTGAAGGAGACAGGAGGGGTGGAGTGTGGGAGGGTAGCGTTAGGAAAAGGGGAAGGGGGTGGTTTGCAAGCAAGGGAAGAGATTGCGGAGGCAAGGCACGTTTTGGGGTCGTAGCCATCCACCCTCCAACCTCCTTCTTCCCCCAACGTTACCCCTCCAACCGGCGACCCCTTGGGTACTAAGCTCTGAACGTGGTCCCTTTGCAAGGTCCGTGTGTATTCAACATGATGGACAAACATAAACCCGTGGGCAGCGCTATTTGGTCTTGAGTTGTTTAGGCCTGTATAAAAAAAATAGAGACTACCGCAACTCGTCAGGCATCTCGCCGATCTAAAAAATTAAAATAATTAGAACAAATAGTAATAATAATAATACCAAAATTAGAAGTTAAAATTAAAAAAACTACGGGTGTAAAACATGGTCTCTTACTTTTCTCAAAGAAAAAAAAAATTAGAGTATTTGAAAACAAAATGCATAGGAAGATATTTTGTAAAAATTAGGAATGAGGATACTGGGGAGTGGGAAAAGCTATATAATGATGAACAACATACCTTGTACTCATCACAAACATTGTTAGGATAGTCGATTCTCGTAAATTATAGTGGGTAGGACCTGCAGCGTGAAGAGTGAACAGAAAATTGTATTAGGTGTACTGACTGGCAAACCCAATGAGAAGAGACCATTGGGAAGACCTAGACGCAGATGGGAGGATAACATTAGAATGTGCCTGAAATAGATAGGGTGTAATGAGATGGACTGGATATAATTAGCTCAATAGGATGGAAATAGTGTAATGAGGTGGACTGGATAGAACTAGTTCAAGATGAGGGATAGGGTGTAATGAGGTGGGCTGGATAGAACTAGCTCAAGATTAGGGATAAGGTGTAATGAGGTGGACTGAATAGAATTAGCTCAAGATGAGGGATAGGGTGTAATGAGGTGGGCTGGATAGAACTAGCTCAATATTAGGGATAAGGTGTAATGAGGTGGACTGAATAGAATTAGCTCAAGATGAGGGATAGGGTGTAATGAGGTGGGTTGGATAGAACTAGCTCAAGATGAGGGATAAGGTGTAATGAGGTGGACTGAATAGAATTAGCTCAAGATGAGGGATAGGGTGTAATGAGGTGGACTGGAAATAATTAGCTCAAGATGAGGGATAGGGTGTAATGAGGTGGACTGAATAAAATTAGCTCAAGCTGAGGGATAGTGTGTAGTGAGGTGGACTGGATGGAACTAGATCAAGATAGGAATAGGAGGCGTACTTTTGTAAGTTCGTCGGAAGTAAACTTTAGAATTCCTAATGCCATACATATCAATTTGTTTTCAACTTCTTTTCTTAGTTATATTTATAAAAAAATTTAGTCCCTCAACCCAACTTCGTACTAGGTTACCTGGTACGAGGTGATCAAGATTGGTTTTCCACAACAATTAGTGAAAGATGGCCTTAACTATTAGACTAGTGCAAATCTAAAGGTGCTGGGTTTGATTTACAAGTCTAGGGTGTCTTAATTTCCTTAATTTAAGTTTACACATGTGTTTTTCCTGCCCTATATTTACGCTTATACGGATGTATTTTCTCATTCCCGTCCTTTAAATTGAGTCATTAAATATAATGCAAAGTGTAATTATAAATTACCAGTGCAGAGTTTTAAATGCTGTTCAAAGTAGATATTAAAATTTTATAATGTTATGGTAAATAATTTGAATCTCCAAAATTGTAGGAGAACTTAATGGTATTCATAAATATTTAAACAGTTTAGAGTGAACTCAATTAAATATCGAGGTAAGCACTATTTTTTCCGTCACCTAGGTGCTAAAAAAAAATAGTGGAGGAAAGGTGTAGTAAATTGGCACGCAATTTACGAAGTTTTTCTGATTTAAATTCTAAAAACAAAGATCAAAACTTATTTTTTTCTAACATTTTTAGTATTTATCTGGATTTAAAATATAACCGATTATTATATTACTAGTTAATAAACCAAATAGTTTTTTTTAGATAGTATTTAGTATCTACTACTAAGTTTATGTATAGTATTTAAAACGAGATACCTTAGCTGAAACATAGTTTGAATTAGAATAAAATGCACAATATTGGGAGTCTTAATATTTATATCTATAACGTAGGTCTACAAAAAAAAAAACACTCACAGAGTTCTAACTGGAGGGGACATGACATCCAGTTCAGTCGCCTGTATGTAGACTATCTGCAGCACAGGGCACACCACAGGAGGTTGTCTACACGTACCCGCAATGAGATAAAGTGATGCTAGTGAATATGGAGGTGTGGGCCAATGGGAGTCTTAAACATAACTTAAGCATAATTTACCAACTCCTCGCGACCGTCGTTGGGACAGTTACCCGATGCACCAGCCAGTAATCGAACCCAAGAACCTTAGGTCTGTTGCCAGGTGCATTGACCAGTACACCACTGGTCCGGATAGTAACTGAATAATAAACTAGTACGGGGAGTAGGCTATTCTAAGCAGTGCCTGGAAATAAACCATTGTCCGCTAGATCTGTATTCAGTCTCCTTAATCCCTCAACCGTTGTATTGGTGTAAATGTTTTAGAAACCAAGAACGGTTTGTGTGGTGTTACTAGGTTCGATAATACTCACAAATTATTGTTCCGTGCTACTCTGTGTTGGCACATGTCACAAACACATACCCAGTCAAAACACGTTGATACCGTACTCAGGATGACCTACTTCAGTGGTCGGATGGTCTAAACCGTCACTCTCACAATAAAATGGACTGCCGATGATGGAGGCATCAGGGTTCAAATCCCAGTCGTAATTACTGAGTGAAGTGTTTCCTAAATTATTTTCCCCTTTCTATACATGCAACTGCGGGTACATTCCTTCTAAATTAATATATCTTCATCTCTAGCACATTAGTGGAACTAGCCAATAAACATATAAACTGCACAAATAGTGTAAGGCGGCGACAAGAAATTACTTTGAATGGTAAGCACAATAATATGTATAAATTGGTTAAATTACTTTCTAGCACATAAGTATTAAATGTACATTCTTTATTATTATTATTATTATTATTATTATCACCGCGTCTTACTACCCGTTCGGGCTATACGCACTTACGCTAATGTGTAATGTTAGGGTGATTGTGAGATGAAATGAAAGACCTACAGTTTAGCGTGGAATCCGAACCACGGTGGAGGCCTGGCATTCCCAACATTCACAAGTTGTGATTAATACACGTCTTGTCAGAGGTGAAGGAGGGGTTTGGTAATAAGATAAATCTGTGCCGGAACCGAGGATTGAACCCCAGCCGCCAGCACAGAAGTCTGACACCTTACCCCTATACCGCCAGGTCACCTACTACATTCTTTATTATTAAGTGGGTTAGGTGAAAGAAAGAACACTGGCCTTAACTTTGCCCAAATAAAGGCAAAATTATTATTATTATTATTATTATTATTATGTGTGTTATTTTCAGTGCTAGCGTGTTATAGGTCTAACGACTGTTGGCCAGAACTATAATAAAGGAAATTGAAATTGAATTGAAATTATTTTTACTTATAATAATAATTTATCTCAGTGGTTCTGATTCAACTGAGTTTATATATATATATATATACGTTCATTCTATGAGCAAGAGTGAAAGGTCCTACCAATTTTGCCTGGAAAGGTATTTTCATATACCTTCCAAGGTTTCTTAACATGCCACTATTGACATGGGACCACTTAAGAAAGTTGTTCTACGGATTTTTATTACTCAAGAAAAATCCGTCGACCCCGGATGGGTTTCAACCCACTAACTTTTGTGTCATGGGGCAAGCACTTTACCCCAATACCATTGAGGTCGACTTCTACGGTGATCGTTTCATTTCTATCGTCAGGTGAATTCTTGTTAATCTTCTACAAATCAAATACTATAATCATATTTCTTTAATTTGTTAGGGGGAGCTACTGATATCCTTAATGGATATTTAAACGCTTTGGATTCGTCTAAATCAGTAGTGAGTCTGCTTATCGAGCTAATAGCACTGGCTTCGATGCCAAACACGGGGGTAAAAAACAATTCCAGGAGTGATTTAAGATACTGATCGTTGAGAGTGATAAACCGTATGCTTTATCCGTCTTGGACTTACTTTTATTTGCAGGTCAGGGGAACTTGATATAAGTGCTCGTTAAATACTTTTAATAAATCGATGAACAAAGGATGACTAGAACAACTCTAGGTAACTTCTGGAGGAATGCAGTTTTCAGACATTTGAAGAGTAAGGGTTCTCATAACCCCCTTTAGATTGGGGTACAATCTTATTTATTATTATATTATTATTATTATTATTATTATTATTATTTGCCGATTCTACTCTCCATTGCCGCCACCCAGGCTCACCCGCTGCCCCCTCACACACTAACCCTTTCACAAATAAAGTTTCTCCGTCACTTTATAATCATGGCTAAGCAGTAGGCACAGATCACAAGTGGAATAATGACTTTCTAATCCAGATCTCTAAAAAAAGCTGGATAAAGTTGTCGAATAATTTCTTGTTTTATTATCCNATATATATATATATATATTTAGGAAGGAGTAAGAAAACTTAACTGTGGTGACTCATGGTGAAGTTTACTAACAGACTATGCAGAGACACAACTTTAAGTCTTCTAACAAAAAATTTAGGCTATAGGATGATGAATTGTTTCATAAACCAATCAATTATATTGGGTAGAAATCATATAAATAATACGTGCTTTAATAGTAAAATGTTGTAGCATCTTAAAAACTCTTTTTTTTCACAACTTTTCATTCGAAATCATTTGTTCAATGTCTCACAACAGAAGAAAAAACAATTTTTGAATATTAGGGAAAATTATGTTTTTGGCCAGAAAACATAGATATGTAAAATGTAATCCTGATGTAGAGCGTAGTGGCTACAATGATATGAGATTAAACATAAAATGTTATAATATTTTCCAAAAGTTAGATTTTGGTGGTGATACAAATTCATATATTTAAGCGAGAACAACCCGCTTCGGTAGCTGAATGGTCTAAGGCGCTATCCTTTTTAATAGATTAGACTGCTGATGACGGGGAGATCTAGGTTTGAGTCTCCGTCAGGTGTACTGAGTGGGGTTTAAAAAAATAGTTTCTCTCTCTCTCTCTTTCTCTCCACACAAATGTGGATACACTTCCTCTAAATATAGCCTTCCTAATCCCTAAAACTATCAGCGTGCTTACATAAGAGGATAACCCGAATGGATAGTATGACTCGGCACTAAAAAAAATAAGGAAAGAAGGGGGAGAGAACAATCTGGCACGGCCTAAAATATAAGAAAAACCTTTAGAATGAAAATTTAAGGAGCAAAATTAAATGAACGCTATTTCATGCTCACGTGTTTTATTTTTTTCTTCTGAGGATTATTCTGGTGATAGTATTCTATAAAACACCTGCAATAACCACTACGGCGGTCAGTCTCTTTGAAACAAACTGCTACGACTGAGGTGGTCTTTTAAATTGAATTACGTATCTTGGCTAGTGTCTATAAGTTTAATGGGGGGACGCCATACAAACCTTAGACTACAAAACCTTCTCACCCCCATTTGACCCAGTTCACAACATAAAGCTCAGTCAAAATGATGGGAGACGGGGAGGTAGAAGGTTAAGCGCTGAGAAACGATAAACACAATTTCCTAGGTCTCCCTACATCACTTGATTTTATTTTTATTTTCACCCAACATTCTTTTTCATCCTTTTAATATGTCACCAGCACCCCTGATCCTGCTTACTTTGGCCAGCAAACTACGAGTTATAGTTTACCTAGGTGTATGTATATATATATATATATA
>CABFVX010000210.1:12252-28147 GCA_902151425.1 Timema shepardi | reverse complement strand
TATATATATATATATATATATATATCACTTAATGGTTGAAACACGCGCTGACTTTAAACATCCAGCTTTAACACCGATTGTTACTAAAATGACTACAATTTTATATTGTCTTTATTATATCAATTATATGTTACAGATTTAATTCTAACACAGTTAATAAAGGGAGGTGATGAAAATCTAGTCATATAAATTCATAAATTGCTATTTTCCATACGAAACCGTGAAATATTACTACAAGAATTGAAGAAAGGTAGATAAAACAGAGTGTAATGACTATAGAGCTACTGTATTTAGTAACCTACTACCAACATGATATAAAATTTTCTCCAACATAGTTTGAATGAGATTGACGCCATATAAAGAGGAGATAATTGGGGACCATTAGTGTGTATCTCAACGAAATATATTAAGAACGATTCAGAATTGTATTATTTAGCAAATATTATAAAAAAAATTGTGAGGGCACAACATGACGGTTCATCAATTAGACATAGATGAGTAGCCTATTCCACAAGGAAGTATCATATGCAAATGATGTTTACATACAAGTAAAAAAATATTTCAGGGAAGTTAATTGGACTTTCAAATCATAATGGCTTACAGCAACACTAAAATGACCGCAAAATGACCAAACCCCATATTTAACCTAATAAAGGCACCGTTAGCACGCGTCATGGTTGGATAAAATAAACAAGCAATTCAAACGAGAATAGTAAACAAACGTTCAAACGGGTAAAGTATACAAACAATTCAAACAGGTAAAGCAAACGAACTTTCCAAAGGTGTAAAGTAAACAAACAATTCAAACAGGTAAAGCAAACGAACTTTCCAAAGGTGTAAAGTAAACAAACATTCAAAAGGGTATAGTAAACAAATATTCAAACGGATGAACCAAACAAACTTTCAAACAGATAAAGTAAATAAACTATTCAAACGGGCACAATAAACTAACATTTAAAGTATATAGTAAACGAACATTCAAACTTTAAATTGAACAAACATTCAAACGGGCAAAGTAAATGAAGGGGTAGCTTGTTTGTGAAATATTTGAACAGTGGAGAAAGGCATGAATCAACTTATTGTTTATTTGTCAAATTAAGAAACCGATTTATTTGTATCTTTTAGTTATAATATAAAACATAGGAAAGTTCACCACAAATTTACATTATATTTTTCAACAATAAAAAAATGATTAAACAACACTAAGGGTGTTAACTGCACTATCTATAACAAATATATTTCAAAGCATACTTTCACTATTATCTGGATTCATAAACATACGTAACATCCATTTAAACACAATATATATTACACAATATTGTAAATTATACAGTGTCCTTGACTTAGATTTTGTCAGTCAGTATAGCTCGGTGGTGAGCTTACGCCATTGAGTTTTCTTTTTATATTTTGTATTACTTTGACTGAACATGATAAGTGATAGACTGAAAGTTAGTATTATAGAAAAAAATCTAACTAATTAAATATTAGTTAGATACATGGATAGATACATAGGTATATAAATATATGCATAGATAGATACACACACACAGACATACAAGTATATAGATAGTAAAAAAGATAAAATGAAAAAGAATGGGTAAGGGATTAATAGACATACTACAAATAAGAAGAAAAGTAGATAGATAGACAGAAGCATGAATGATTGTGTAGTCTACCACAGACGGATGCAATTTTAATTCACAACTCTAATACTTTAAAATGATACACTTCATACTAGACATGAACAATTCCTTCTCACTGGTTATACATTCAAACGTATTAAACGGAAAAAATTCTAGACACCACCTAGTTTTAAAGTGAATTCCTAGTCGTATAAAACAAGGAATGGTTGATTTAGTGTGCAGAGATATTTGCGGATAATCCATAGGACGTTGCCGATCAACAAACCAACCAAAGTCATTCTCACTGGAGAAACCCCATCGATTGGAACTTAGGACACACGTCTCAAGTGCAGCGCTATTTTAATACAAGACCTCACCTACCTAGACCAAATTTAAATGTGCCAGTTTCGCCTATGAAAATCACCATTTATCTCTAATTAATATATACTAAATTCACAACTTTTTTAAAAAAAAAGTAGATGTTACGTCAAGCGTTTCTATAAAAGAAACCTATTTGAATCAAAATTTCGAATTCCAATGGACAATACTTGGATTATCCAAAACCGTAATCCTCATGTGAAAGCGCTACTTTTAAGGTATTCACGCAGCAATCATTCCCAAAAACATAAACTATACTCGAGAATTTTATTTATAAATGAAGTGAAAAGCAAAAGTAAAATTTCAACAAAGAATAAAGATAAAGTGAGGGTAGAATATCCAAGGTCTTGAGAAAGCTCGTGCATATATATGTGCTTGTTCGTTGCCTACCCAAAGTAAGAAGCTAGCTTCAATATTTCATCCCGAGTTTAAACCACTCTCGCAGAGAAGCTTGCCTTGATCCAACTCTTTCCTTGTGTATGTAATGTCTGTTGGTGTGAGTGTGGGGGGGTTGAGGGGGGGGGGGCGTAGAGGGTTTCAAGTCGGACTTATTGAAAAGTAGGGTTGGACGCAGGGAGGCAAAGGGATAGCTTTAACTCCATACCACAGTTCGGAAATTGAAATTCAAGAGCAGAAATCAAACATTCAAGTACACACACACACACAGATATACCGCCCCTTTACAGAAATATATTTAGGAAAAGATAAAATATTACGTCTGTTTATCCTTAGTATAAAAAATAAAAATTGACTTGTTTCGAAATAAGTTATTTAAAAATAACCGTAACATTTCTAAATCGTTTTTCATGAGTTAAAAGTCAAGGAGCTAAAGTGGAGATGTAGATAAGGCGATAAAAGGTAAGTGTTATTGCATATTTTATAAAAAAAACTTTTTGACCAAAATATTACTTCATTAAAAACACGGTTTATAATTTTCTGCACACAGTGATATCAACAAATCTTGTATATCTATCATAAAAATAGCACCCTTGACAAAAATTCAAAAACTGTTGAGGTCACCATTTGTATAAAATTAACTCTATGTTTGTACTGAAGAAATATATGAATTCTTTGGACTAAAAAGAGGTTTTACTATAAAAACTGTAAAAATACTCACTTTTATTGCGTCTCCTATACCCCCACCTTAAGCAGATATTTGTAAAACTCCAGTTATACCTTCCCATTCCCATGCACATAATAAACTCAAGTTTGGACAGTTAATTGCAATACTTATAAAGGTCTATAGGTTGTATTGGTAAGTTTAACAGAGGTGATTAATGCCTTAACCTAGGGGCTAAAGGTGAATATTCAAATATGTTTAATGAACATAGATTTAATTTTAACCTTTTATATTTTTGTCGGGAAAACATTTATGAGTTATATTTTAACAACAAACTTTTGCTTGTATACCCACGAGGACCTTTTTTTTATTCTACTAATTGTTATATAAGAAACTCGAAAGGAATTGGGTGGGTACCCCGGGTAACGCTTTTCTTTTCTTCAAACAGAGTGAAAAAAAAATCTTCATTTTATTTCTTCTGGGTGGTATTTAATATTAAAATTTCAACTTCGAGGGTCACATGTTTGTGCTCAGGAGGAACTCATTTTTAAAATGTCAGCCCTTTGCGTGTGGTAGATATCGCGCAATGCTCGTGACAAAGAGACAAACTCTTCATTTTACTAATAGAGATTAAATAAAGCTTATTAAAGTTTGAATTGTTTACTAACGAGCCTATTAATTACAATAAATAAGTTGAATTGTTTTTAATAACAAAGAAAATTATTAGTACGGTTACCATAAATATTAATTTCATAACTAATAGAGCACAAGTTATTTCTCGACTAAAATATAGAATGTTGATAATAATCCAAAACTCGCTTGGACACACTTAAATTAAGTGCATCTTTATTAAAGTGTAGATGGAATTGTAAAACAACCATAATAGATAGATCTTTATACCCCCTACTAACATTCAAACTTCGAACTCCTCATTAACGGTAACAAAGTGCAATGTAAGTCCAAGGTTTTTAATCACGTGGCCACCTATGTGGGTCATTAACTCCTTAAATTAAGTTTTATTCAAAGCATACATCCTTTGTATAAGATAACTGTTAGTTAATCTTTTTTGAAATGTCCTTTAGAAATATTTTTTTTTCCCCCGTGTGTAGTGTGGTGGTGATATTATAGATAGATTCAGTTGATATATTATAGATAAATGTACACAAACGGTGAGCATAGGTATCAAAGTAAAGTTTAGGTATTATATTTATTCATTGAGGTATAATGGTGTCAATATAATTATATGTTCGTTTATTTGTTCAGAGAATGTTTAGTACTTCCCAAATAGCTAGAAAGCGTAATTTCGGGAAAATGGTAGTGGAAACACTCAAAAGGTGGGCAAACTTTTCAAACTTGAAAACAGAAAAATAAAAATTACAAAAATTAAAAACCTGATTTACTGTATCATTTTAATCTGTCGACATTTTATTTGCTTTTAAAAAACAAGGAGAAACTTAGAATATGAATTACAATCTCAAATCCAAAGATAAATTTATACAGTGACCTGTGTCTATTGTTCTGTTGATTTAAATTGCATTATTAGTTAGTAAGTGGTGTTTTTTTAGTCAAAGAAAATTATTAAGTTAACGTTAATCATAATTAAGTTGAGCTTAAATTCACATATTGTATTGTTATAAACCGATTACTACTATAACTAAAAGGCATCTAGCACTGCAAAGTAACAAAAGACATAACCTTCTAATTAAAACTAATGGTTGTCAGTTTGTGTGTGTATATGACGTGTTAAAGCTAGAACTTCAAAACTTTATAGAAAATCTTAGTTTTTTTTAAAAATCACCACGTTTTAATAACCATTCGGGTTATACGTCTAAATACTACGCTAATGTGTTGGGGAGAAGGAAGGCTAAATTTGAGAAGAAAGGTACCTGCATTTTCGTGGAGGAATAGTGGAACCCATTTAGAAAAAAAAACATACATACTTACGGTTCCGTAATTACTATGATTTGCAGCTTTATTGTTATGCATTAGTATATTATATGGTAGTTTTATTATGTATACCAAACTTACCAGAGGGTAAAAGAAATCAATTGGTAGATAAAACATCCTTGGGTGACCCAAAATAATGTGATGATAAATTTTGTAAGCTAATTTGTAGATGATAGACAGTTTGCCTTGTCACTACATTTGTAAAGGGTCTTATCAGAACAAATACTAAACAAAATATAATATAATGGTGTAACGTTATTGGCCACCCTAGCGTGTATCTCACTATATTTTTATACTTTTTGTGAATAACATAAAATAAAAGGACGAAAGGAACAACGTATAACATTGTTTTAAATAATTTAAATAAGGAATTTTGACTTAAGGAAGAACACTTACCTTTTATTAAACATAGTAATTATCCTTCTAAAAAGTTTGTTGACTCTTCTTTTATTTATTTTCAATTTCAGACATGATTTATTTCAACGCATGCGTAGATTTGTCAAACAAGTGAGTGGAGGGTCTCGTGATTGTAAAAGAATTAAAAGAGGAAAGATGTAAATAAATACAAACTATCGCGCTTTTCAATTCTGACAGATTAAAATTAACATTTTAACTTTTTTATTAAAAACATTGTGACATTCATTGGTATATATTTCAATATTTATATTAAACCTGCATTGTATTTGATTTTTATCCCTAGTCCATGGCCAACATTTTATCCTTTGTTTTAATATACTAGTTTTCTCTTTGGACTTGGAAGGAAAAAATAGAACGTTTTTAAATTTGATTTTTGGAAGACTTTCTGCAGAAGACTAGGGTCTTCTTCCTCGGTGTTGGTCTAACATGGAGCAAAATCTATATCGCTCTTAATTTAATTTATTTTTAAAGTGAATTAATTGTTGTAAAGTAAAGTGCGAGTAGCAAATGGAAAGCTAAGTGTATGTGCAAGAGATTGACTTTATTTTTTTAAGAATTTTGGACGAGTTAACATGAATAAAGTGAATCAAATATCTGAAGTTTATATTGTTTAAGCATGGAATAATTCATTGGGGAGGTCAAGCCAACTATTCAACTTTAAATATATTTTTTTTAATCAAAAATCAGAATTCATGTAAGAACTTTCAGAATAAGTATCTAATTCCGAGAATTAATTAACATTTTATTTTATGTCTAAATATTAATTTTATTGATTTTTTCTCTTCTTTTTTGTTTCAACAATACTGTATTATTTTGTCAAATTAGAATTGTAACTATCCGGAATTACATAGGTAGGATTGGGATGTGGTAAAAAAGGAAACGATAGTAAATCCACAAAAGTTCCAATAATTGTTATTTTATGCATTTATTTTTATTGTAGTCCAAATTACATTTTATTTCAACAATCCATTTTTATTTAAATTGCTCTTGGTTTAATTTTAAGTATTCCCAGTGGTCTTAAGTATTCAGAGTCGTCGTGCCACTGTCTGAATTAGCCGAGGTAAATGGGTTTTTTTATAATTATTTTTTCTCCTAGATTCTAGGAGTGGCGCCCAACCAAAGCACAATATTTATACCTCTTGACGTTAACTGTTATTAAGTAAACATATTTAGAAGACACTGAAAGTATACTTGATATATATATATATATATATAAGGAAGAAAGTTGTTTTCACCAAAATGGAAAGCTTAATGAAACATGATTAAATAAGATTTCTAGAATATATTGGCATCCAGTCTCATAAACTTTGTGGGTCTTAATGCTGATTCTCAATCTCCTAGAACTTGTTACAAACATTAGTTAACTCCTAATATCAAAATAAATCATTAATAATTCTATAATGTAATTTTATCTCAACAATGAAGCTATGAACCTACAAAAGGGTTTCCTTCAACCCTTTGAAGGAAAATTATTCTCAATGGCCACTATTTGCCTAGACAATAGTTGCAGCAAAGGGTTTTCCTATCATTAAACACAACAATGGAAATATCCTGGAATTGAATTAATGTATAAATAAACAGACAAGACTAATATAGGCCTACGCATTTACCAATGGTAAAATACTTGTAGAATCAAATTACGCTTAACAAGATATCATCACATCCTCTCAAACAATAAAGTGTAAAATTTGATAAGAGAATAGTACATTTCCACTTACCTTATTTTTGGATAATCCTATTCTTGAAGATCTACAAAGTCTACCTACGGGAGACCGCTATCATTCAGAAGTTCAATAAAGCTCCCACGGAGGTCGCCGCACGCTCGCTCAACTCGGGGGATCTAATTATTATTTTGCTTTGTCCTTAAAGGGTTTATAATTATCCTTCTTAAGTGATTAGTATTATAAAGGCTCAGGACTTAGAAGTTGTGGCTAATTTTAGTAGGGTTAACTTAATTATTTCAATCATCTGGTGCGAACGTAGCTTTGAGAAGATTCGTGTAAGATCAAGATGATCGATTAGTCTATTTTTCGATGACTAGATGTTCAGCAAAGCACAGAGGAGGGAAATGTCAATTCTAGGATATTGTGACATACATAATTGCCAGATTTCCTCCAAGCCCAATTTTGAAAAGTCTATTTTCTTACTTTCATTTCTATGGGGAAAAGAACTTTCATAAACATTTGTCTATACTTCAAAACTGACTCAGTCTTAGTTTAAAAACTGAGATTGGTCATATTATTATTATTATTAGCACCGCGTCTTACTACTCGTCCGGGTTATACGCACTTTCGCTAACGTGTAATGGTAGGGTGATTGTGATATGAAATGGAGGACCTATAGTTTAACGTGGAATCTGAACCACGGTGGAAGCCTGGCATTCCTCACATTCACAAGTTGTGAGTAATACACGTCTTGTCAGAGGTGAAGGAAAGGGTTTGGCAATCAGATTAATCTGTGCCGGGACCGAGGATTGAACCCCGGACCCCCAGCACTGAGGTCTGACACCTTACTCCTAGACCACCAGGTCACCAATATTGGTAATATTAAGTGACCACCATGTTCCTATTTACCAACATATCATCCTTGTAGCCATTTCTAATAATGAGGAATACTGTTTTTTTGTGCAACTCAAAAATTTTAATAACTAAAATTCAAAAATAAAATTATATTTATTTTATTTCCCTATCACATTGAATTATAATTTTTATGATAGTCAAACTTTGTGTTTATTTAGTAAAAAAAAATGTATTATTCGTCATCTTGGTAATGGTACACAAGATATGTTATTGAAGCCACTGTTTATAGTTTGTCAGCGGATATTATATAACTTGTTGTACTGTAGATTACATGTCATGTTTTAAATAGCGTGAATTGTTAATTTTTACGTTGTTATCAGCAGAAGTATTACCATATTGTATTATACGTGTTAATTTTTGTTTATGACACAAAATACACTTTTACAATATACTTATCTCAACATGTCACACTCATCCATGTCACATTATTAAAGTAGACAAAGCGCCCAGTATTATGTATCCCTTGTGTCCCGTCGTCCCATTTCAGGGTATCGGAGTCCTTTATGACACCTGGTGGTCCGGAATTAAGTGACCGTGTTTTCCGACACTGCACCGAGTATGGTATGCATCCCAAATATTTATAAATTTATTTTACGCGTGGATCAAACTAGATCAGGCTGACAGAGATGCACCTAGAAATAAGCACACACATAATGTATGTGTTTAGGTGGAATGGACCTGAACTCTGGAAATAATTAAATCAAAAAAATACTATATACTTATCAAAACACAGATTTAAATCAACCTTATATGAACTTATTTTTATAAGTTTAGAATAATAATGATAGTAATTTCTAGTGGTTTGGTAATAGTTATTAGCACAATTAATAGCCTATAGATTACCAAACCCTTCCTTCACCTATTACAAGACATCTTGTGAATGTGGGGAATGCCAGGCCTCCACCGTGGTTCGGATTCCACGTTAAACTGTAGGTCCTTCATTTCATCTCACAATCACCCTACCATTACACATTAAGCGTGCGTATAACCCGAACGGGTAGTAAGACGCGGTGCTAATAATAATAATATTAATAGCCTATACTTAACATTTTCATCATGTATATATAATTATCACTATATATTATGTTTCACAATTATATTTCATGGAAGAACACAATAATATATCTTAGCTTAGTTTACTTTAGTACTTATCACAACATTTCTTCGTTTGTTTTATGGTGTTGAACGGATTTATGTAAGCCTTACCCCTCTCCACTTGTTTTGTGTATTTTTTAAATGATAAAACACATTTCTGTTTAGGTATTTTATATATCTTTACTATTATTTTTACCATCTCAATGCAACAATTCAGTTTTATTTTATTTATTTATTTATTTATTTATTTATTTATATAATCACTAAGAGGCCTAAGGAACCAGATTTTCTGTTCTGCCTTTGGTAAAAAAAATAATTAAGCTATAGTGTATTCTAGGTTTTTATACTTTTAACATGTCTATATTAATGTAACTTTTATTATTATGCAATTAATTGTTAATAAAGACTTTCTTTACCTAATTAACTAAGTTACTTTCTTTCAATAATTTAATTTCTACCACAACCTCTTATCTCAAAGACGTACTGCTCATACATTCTGAGATACAATAACCTCACATAGTGCATGAATATTCTTCGAATACGTTGTTTCTAGCCTTATTTTATAGTACATCGATTTGGTATTGAAAAACATTTCTATTTATTTTCATGTTTGACTTGTGTTGTTTGCTCTCGCTTTCTTTATAAATAAAGTTTATTCAGCATAAAATATATGATTTCTTCATGTGTGTGCGTGTGTGTGTGTTGTTTTTTTGTAATACCATTTATTCTGACGTTCTTTAAATATATGAGTACTTACACTAAAGCAAACATGATATGTGGAACAAACAAAACAAGTATTAACTATACGTATAGAACCCTCTTTATTCATCATTGAATATAATACGGTTTGAACATGCTCAATCATTTACTTCCCTTTCATCGAGTTTGGAAGCTGTGTTCTGCTTTTAATATATGTATTTCAATAAATTTTAAAATATAATATCACAAACACAAGTTTTGAACCCAGTTTCTTAGTATGTAATCAAGCGGGCTCTACAGCTGAGCTACCCTTTATCTCTTAAGTGAATATTTGGTTAATAAAACATTGATTTACTATATCAATGATATTGATAATGCTAATTTAGAGGTATAAAACAGTATACTTATATTAAATGAATCATTAAAATTTACTCCCAAAACATAATTCTATCAATCTGGTAGCAATGTTTAGGTTAATTCAATGCAAAACTTTCTGAATGTATGCCTGGATACAAAGTCAAAGGATGGATAGTAAATAATAAATAATGAATTGCTTATAAATTACTTCAAATTAACTAAATATTTTAAGAGATTGGTTTTTTAGATTTTTCACAAAATCTATACTGGGATAAATAAACAATACCCTACAAAATTGCTATGATTAACTACATTTCTTTATATTTTCAAGCGATTTTGGTAATAACCAAATTAGTTAGTTGTTTTTTGTTTATTTTTATTTTATTTATATGTCTTTATTAAATCTGGTGAAGAAAAGATGTAATTCTTTGTTCTACACTTAACCAGCCTACAATATCATTAATAATTAATTTATATTTATTTTAAATTTTGAATTAATATCTAATTTAAAGAACGAAAATAATAATAGAACAGATATTAAAAAGTAAACAATTAGTAATATCAAATCGAAACTGAAGGTCATAAAAACAATACTGGGGGAATTTTGGATCCAGTGCATCACAAGTGTGTGTGTGTGTGTGTGTGTGTGTGTATTTAATTGACAGTAAAACTTCACCCGTAAGAAAGGAATAAGATCCTCGACAGTAAAACTACAATTTACAAACAAGAATAAATAGTGCGACTCATGAATTGTTTCCAAGAAACGCAAGGCTCAATATAACCGTTCTTACTAGACTGTTTTCTTCCATTAAATATAACCATTTCCTTTCAAAAGAAATAAAAATGCATACGCTTGCCATGGTGCGTAATGTGTATTTAGTTAAACGGAGAATAAGTGGAATGGTATTGATTACTATTACAGTCCTGTCAATCCTTGTTTGTCTTTAAACGCAAAAGCTCACAAACCTTTAATTGAGTAATTTATTGGTTTGTCAACACATCTCGCCATCCGTTCGAACTAAATACTTCTATACACTAACTATGTATTATAATGAGTTAGGGATGCGAACGGTTGAATTTGCAGAAAGGGTTCCCTAGTTTATGTGAAGATTGTGTAAGAGTGACACCTTAGATTACTACCCATTTCGCTGTACGATTTGTCCAACTAATCACCATATTTCATATATAGTTATGTCCATTTATAGAGCATTTAATTTCTCCGAATTGCACAGTAACAAGTTCAACCCTTTGTAATGACAATATTGTACATAATAACCCACTCCCCCAAAACCTCTGGTTATAGTCGATCGCTAGAATACGAGAACTCAGCTGTTACCTCGTAACCGGTCCCCTCCCTCCCTCCCCCTTCGACCAATCCGCAACAGCATGAAACATTTGGTCCAACACGGCTGGGATGAGTGTGTTCCTTATTACCCTCAGACTTCATCTCCCTCCATTTTGGATTTAAGGTTGCGGGTGGGGGTTGGAAGGGGTGAGAGGGGTTGGTTTCTAGGACGCAGGGGATGTCGAGGAGTGTTTGAACGTGTCTCTTTGAGTTTTGGGTGAGGGTAAATGGAAGGGGGGTGGGGTTGGTAGACTGGACCGCAAAGTTGTTGGGGAAAGGGTTAAGTTGAAGAAGGAATGAGCGCACGTACTTGGAGTGTGGGATACCAGTGATGGGGGGGTGGGAGGGGGAATATAGAGTTTTTAGGAAATGGGAGGGGGAGAATTTGTGGTAGGTTGGGTAGTTTTCAAGGCTTTCGATTAGAGTACTAGGCTACTAGGTTTTACTTGCTATATGGAAAGAGGATGTTGATGGAGGATGAATTAGGAGTGGTTTGGGAGGGGTTGATCAATGAGAATTTGGGGTTGCTATGTCCCTTGCAAAATGGGGTTTCTTTCTCGCTTACTCTTTCTTTTTTTATCAATCACTTTCCTTTGCTTCTCCCTCACTGACCCGGTTCTACCACCCGGAGCAAACCAAGTGAGTAAAATTAGGGGGAGGTAAAAGAGGAGAAATGGGGGTTGGGTACAACATTAATTCAATGCGTTGTGTTTGAATAGTTCGCCAAGTGATGTTCGGTTGTTTTGTATAAGGGATGGTAAAGGAGGGGCAATTAAATGAGCTGTGTTAATGGGACGAGGGATGGGGATATTTGGGATGGAAAGAAAACATTAGTTTGGGCCATAGGCCGTGTTTTAGAAAACGATTTGAAATCGGAAAAAACTTTGAGGGGATGTTAGAATTAATGTTGCGATTTTTTTTCTTCCTTAAGGGTATAAAATCTTTCATTGGTTGGCAAGGAGAATTAACGCCAGGCTCATTTAATCTGGGTTTTTTTTTCCGCTAACGGTGAGGTTGGAATTCGAATCTTGGTTGGTTTTGTCTAACGTGCTATCTCTTAAATGGTTTTCCACTTTGCCTCTATGAAAATGTTGGTATATTTATTTTCGACTTTTCTTTCCCTGTCTTTATCCCATTAGTGTAACAGAAATGACACTATCTCGAAATGTATGGCTAGAAATGGAATAAAAGGAAAAAAGGAAACGTAATATTGTGACGACCTGGTTCATGTGTATGCTAATGTGAAGGCCTAGTTGTGTTTATACAGGTTGACTTAGGAGGAGAACTACTTATTTTGGGAGACGATAATATGGTTAATTGTAAGATGAAGGGGAAAGAGAATATATTATGTGCGCTCGTAACAGTAAAATAGTGAATTTCCGAAACTATTTATAATAATAAACATGTTCATATACACTTTAATATTTTTACAATGACCAATTCTATCGTATCCCAAAATATTTTACTCTTCTCCTGAATCATCCTTTATATGTGCACCTACCATTACTTTTGATCTAATAAATAACAAAACTTAAAACACACTTGATATACATATCCGTATCAATGAATCGAGTGGGGTTCAGCTAATATATCATTTATCAAAACCTCCATACTACTTTACATTTTAAAATAATATTTTAAAAAATACCTATTTTGCGTAGCATAAGGGTTTGTAGAGAATTTCATCGATAGGGCTTTGATAGGTTAGGTGGAAGGGGGTGTAAAAATGGTAAAAATCGCGTTGGTAACTAATGAACGCCCCTTCAAGAGTGATTTATGGTTTCACCAGAATCAAGAGCTTCCAAGCATATTAAGTGCTTTTAAAAACACAATAAAAATAATCCTTTCACAATACAAAGCAAAAACTATTTTTGTTTATCTTTTGTCACCATGTCTTAGCTTCAAATTGGGATACAAGCATATGTAATAATCACTCTTAAGTGATAGCGATTAAAGGTTGCAATTAGATTAAGCGTACACGTTTTCGCATGAAAGTTGTGTGGAAAATCATTTAGGTAAAACCACTTTCAGTACACTCAACTAGTATTCGAATACCAATCACCTCGTTATCGGCTATCCAGTAGGTTTTTACTAGAGTGACGTCTTATAACATTATTATTACTATTAGCACCACATCTTACTACCCGTTCGGGTTATACGCACTTTACGCTAATGTGTAATGGTAGGGTGATTGTGAGATGAAATGGAGGACCTACAGTTTAACGTGGAATCCGAACCACGGCGGAGGCCTCGCATTCCCCACATTCACAATATGTCTTGTCAGAGGTGAAGGAAGGGTTTGGTAATCAGATAAATCTGTGCCGAGATCGAGGATTGAACCCGGCTGCCAGCACAGAAGTCTGACACCTTACCCCCTAGACCGCCAGGTCACCGTCTTATAGCATCCGACCACTGATGTGAGTCCACAAACTAAATTAATCTCGTAAACTAAGTGGAAGTTCAATAAAACTTGACGTGTACATGAAGTGGCAGCATATAATTTGTTACTAGACGAATATTAAATTATAATGTAAACACTGGTTTGTGGCAATAACAAGTCTAAATACGTATGTCAAGAAAAATATTTATTATTTATTGTCAGACAGTAGTTTTTGGTGACACTAAGCATCCAATAATGAATTATTTATTTACTATATACTTCAGAAAATGAATTTATTTAATCAATAAAAACCTTCCCTGAGTTAAGATTGGGATGTAAGGTACGCGAGAAAGTGTCCCTGTTTTCTTGATTTTTTATAGCAAATTTTTTGTTGGCTTAAATAAATAAAATATCTCTCTAATAATAACAACGTTTAGTTTAATTTTCTTAAAACGATGATAACATCTTATGAATATTTGTCATAAAAATAGAGGCATTAGGCATTAGATGAGAAACATTTTTAAATGAAAAAAACACAAAGTTGTCATTAAATTCCAGGACATCCTTGAAAATATTCAACAACTGTCGATATTACCATGTAAAGAAAATTAGAATTAAATGGGTACTGTAGCAATATTTTCTTTATTTTGGACAAAGAAATCTTTTGCTATAAAAATTGTAAAATCACTGGCCTTTTCTCGCGTCCCCTTCCACCACACCCTTAAGTTGTACTCTTGAGTTTTAAAGTTAAAACGTTACATCTGTTATTGCAATTAATAATAATAATAATAATAATAATAATAATAAGGATGATAATAATAATCGACTTTAATGGCAATTACCCTATTTTGAGGTGAGATAAGAGACCACACTTTTAGTTCTTGTAAATGTATGACTCTCCTTTTATTGTCCTTGGTGAGTAAAAGCTTATGCAACTTTTTAATCTAAGAAATTAGTTATATTGATTAACAAAATATTACCCTTTGTGATTTAATGGCTCCATTAATAGCATATCAAATACATATTTATAATCTGTGGTTTATATCCGTCCGGATCTGGGCATGCACTCAGCCTTCCGGCTAGTTAGTACTATCAGCACCATCTGGTAGAAATACCATGCACTAGAGGGTGATTCAGCGTTTCCCTTCACACTGAATTTCTATGAACGAGTGCAAAAAGTCCTACCAATCTTATCAGAAAGGGATTTACACATACCTGCCAAGGTTCTTTTACATGCCACACTCGACATGGGACCGAAGGCTTTACTTTCCCTCCAGAGGAAGTTGTGTTATGGATTTTTATCGCACAAGAAAAATCCATCGACCACAAATGGGTTTGAACTCAATACCATCGGGTCCTAAGATAAGAACTTTATACCAAACCCACCGAGATCGAAATTCATCAACTGTTGGTCTATAATATAAACATAGGTATAGTAACAAGAAAAGAAAGCTAGGGAAAAAAATATTATAATTGAGTGCGCGTGTTTACCTACAGTCCGTTCACCACAGGAATTGTTTTCTGAAAGGCCTTTTTCCCTACCAGAAATCTATTATATAGTAGGTTATTGGTAGGATAAACGACCTTTCAGAGATTAATTCCTAACGTGAATGGAGTTTTATTTACTTTAAACCTATAATATGCTTCTTAAATAAAGCAAAGTTTTAATGTTTATATATACACACATTATCACTAGGGTAGAAATACGTTATAATATTTTAATAAAGTATCAAGAAATATTAAATCTGAAGAAAAATGTATTGGCTGTTTGGACGTTGAAATATTAAAAGAAATATGACCAAAAACAACTAATTCAATATTAAGTATACCTAAAATGAACTTCTGCACGTAAATCTAGTAGTCTAAAATTTTATGATCACAATAATTATGTATTAATATTATCTATGATATATATATATATATATATATAATATTAATACATAATTACTGTGCTCATAAAATTTCTACTACTAGATTTTATATATATATATATATATATATATATATATATATATA
>CABFVX010000210.1:0-12048 GCA_902151425.1 Timema shepardi | reverse complement strand
CTTCACCTCTGACAAGACGTGTATTAATCACAACTTGTGAATGTGTGGAATGCCAGGCCTCCACCATGGTTCGGATTCCACGTTAAACTGAAGGTCCTCCATTTCATCTCACAATCACCCTACCATCACACATTAGCGTAAGTGCGTATAACCCGAACGGGTAGTAAGACGCGGTGTTAATAATAATGATAGTCTAACCAACGTATAGGTAATTGTTTCGTGTGTGATTTGTTTTATAATTTGTAAAACAATGTTTTTTAAATTATTTTTTAGGCTACTCGTGAATGAAAGGAGAACGAGACTATTTTTTTAAATTAAATCTAACCAAACAAGTATGTGCAATTACTCGTTCTGTTGGATTCACGGAACACGTGTTGTTCCGTGGTTTATCTAATTGCACCACTTTCTACTAACGCTAGCGGAATAAATTGGCATGCACAAAAGGGGATTGGGTACTTTGAGAGGGATAAATCGAACCAAAAGGTTTGGCTTCAAGCTGCATATTTGTCTCATGAACATTTGGATTTACACCCTCATTTTGTTTTCATTCTAGTTAGAGATCAATAGGGTGGGGGTAGGGGAGGAATGTTAAGGAAAAACAAAGGGTTCGGTTCTTTTCATGTTTTTAGATCATTAGCAACGGTAATGAACTAAAAAGTTTGTATCTAGACCAAATTACACAAATATTTATTGAAAAAATATATTTGAATAATTATAAAAGTGACATCAAAGAAATAACCTGGTTTAATAAATATAGAACTAACAAGAGTTTAGTACTGGAATAACAAAATCTTGTAAAAAAAAACAATCAGGTCTGCTACGAACCTGTAAAACAGGAAGTCACCGGGAAAAACAAGAGATTTTCACCACAATGCTAAAATAAAATACTCGAATATTTGTGAAATCGGTAAAATTCAACTACAAGTTTTAAACAGGAGGTCTTTATTTCGAATAAAGATCGAAGTAATGTAATAAGCACGTTGATCCAAATACAAATCTTATACTCCAAAGCCCCAATTTGTTTTTCTACTTCAAATATTGGATGGCTTGAAAATTGCATAAATTTCCCCATCAAGGTCAAATCATTCAGTATACAATAATAAATTTAATTAAAACTGAAATTTTAACTATTTGAATAAATTAGTAGCAGCTCCGGTCTGGAAAACAGAGATTAGTGGCTGGAGAGTTCATTGTGCTGGTCACATGACACCGTATATCCGCCCCTATCATCGCTAACGGCGGCGACCGCTCGGTCGGCAAAGCTCGATAGCGGGGACAAGCCATGGAGTTTTCACGCCATGAAGTTTTCACACAATAGAGTTTTCGGAGTAGCCTGCCATTCACTAAAGTGTTTGAAAAATTGCGAATTGCATAAGCATATGAAAAACACAGGGAATTTGTTTTTTATAAAGAGTGTAGCAACTATTAGTGTACAATTATTGTTTTAGTTTATTAAGGACGTGGCCTAGCCGTCACGTCACGGCAGGCTAAGATAGGATTTCCGATGTTAGTGGACTTAAGTTTTATACCCGCCTCGGTGGCATAGTTAGCCAATGCGCTAGTCATGTTGGCTCAACTGCTGAGGACGGGGAGATCGATGTTCGAATCTCGGTCGGGTGAACTGGGGGCGGCTTTTCCTTAATGATTTTCCACGCAAATGCGGGTTCACTTCCTCTGTTTCAACCTTCACAATTCCTAATCCATTAGCGTAATTAGTACTTAAAGCGTAAAACATGAACGGGTTAGTAAGACGCGGTGCTAGATAATAATAATAATAATAATAAAGTTTTATTCGGTGTTTTCTATAAATATAAGGTTTAAATTAAAACCACATATTATTAAATTGTTTCAAAAATAGTCAAAAAACTATTGTTTTTTTTCTTGAAGTACTTTTTTTTAAGTGTATTTTTTTAATCATCTATTAATCTGGTTCTTTGACTTGATCACGAAAATGGCCTGTATGAGTTTTCCTGCCAGGATGTATATTAAAAAAGTCCGTGGTAGCATAGGTCTATCGAGAATAAGAAAAAAGAAAAAGAGGTAATTTTTAAAGCAAATCAATGTTTTTTAAGACGCAAATAGTATAGTGACTGTGTAAACTCGTCAGAGGAAGAGAGTAAATATTATCAGTAGATACACAAGGGCCCCTCATAAGGGTTAACTGCTCATTTTCTTTCCTCTTTTTCCATTTCGTACATAATTGTCTAGGTGAGATAAGGTTTAGACTACTTAGGTGCGTTAAGTTATGATTCAATCCAGTTCGCGAAATAGCTTCAACCTCTCCATGTAGGCGTCGTCGTTAACCATATCTTAGGTTCAGACCGTGCTATCAGCATTCTTTACACTACCGTGCTAGAGAAAATTATACCCGCATTTGCTTTGAGGAAAATTTTAATTTCATTTAAGAAAACCTAACTTCAGTAAACTTGATAATGATCTCCTCTCCTTTTTTTTTTTTACAACAATGGCCAAGTTTAATGGGAGTCTAACGTCTAATAAATATCAGCCTCCATTGTAGCAAAGTGATATAATTGAAATTCATTTTTAACTAAGCACTCAGCGAAGAGCAGTAAACTACAACCGGACACATATAAAAATTTGTATAAATTAAAATCATGAACTATATTAATAAAAATAAATATGATGCTAATCACTTTTATAAAACTAGAATTAGTATATACCACCATCTAATCATTTAAACCAAATTAATGCGGACACTAGTCTAAAACATGGAAATATGGCTATGGATGAAACAAACATTGTCATTCATGGCTTCACAATTTCATTTTGATAAAAGACCTAATACACGCTAATCGGGGATTATATCACAAATGGATATTGGGAGAAATAGTAGTTTCATCTTAGTGGGCCTGGTGAGCGAGAAATTGCCGCACAGGCGTTCATCTCTAACGCAATACTTTTTTAATTTATCTAAGATATTTAATGTGTATTTTCCGATCCGATTGATTATATCAGCAGCACACGAGAATTTCTATGAACGAGAGCAAAAGGGACTACCAATTTTTCTGGAATAGGTATTTTCACGTACCTTTCAGGGATATTTTTTATGCCACAATCGACATGTTTTACTTCCCCTTCGCATAAAGTTGTGCTATGGATTTTTATCGCTCAAGAAAAATCCGTCGGCCCCGACTGGGCTTTAACACAGGAACATCTGTTCCTGATGTGAGAACTTTAACTCGTAGTTTGATTTATATTAATAAAATGAATGAACAAGAATGTGACATCTCATTTTTAACGACTCTTTAAGCATATTTATTCATCTGTAAGACTAAGCTTGATAAAAAGAGGTATCTAGATTTAGTTTACTTCTAACAAATCCAGTAGGTTTTGATAGGCTAAAAATATAAAATTTTAAGATATTTGAAAACTAGCTGCGAACTTTACTCTTTACCTTAAAATTAGATGTTTAATAGTTTTATTTCCGCTCTTTCTTACAAAGGGAGATTGTAGGTGAAGAGTGAACGGGAGGATATAATTAAACAAGGTAGATAAATAGTTGCATAAAACAACAGCCATTTGGCGTGACAGTGGTTGATGGTTTTTCACTTACGGAGGCAGAAGCATTAAGGCGTGAAGAAAGGGAATATGAGTTAATTTCCATATTTAAACAATTTCTACACACAAAAATATTATGTTGCCAAAATAAATACAATATTTCTTTTCTTAACACGTTTGATTTAATTTTCCACAAATTTTAATCTTAACCTTTCTTGGAAATGTACGGTGGGCATAATGGTATTTTAACAAAACTCTTTTTAAACTTAGATAAAAGTAATCCTCAAATACCATGATGGTCATAACAAATATAACATATCTGTTTTTATTTTCTTATTTTTTAAACATAAACTTAACGTTAGATCAATATTTTATTTATGTTAACCCGAAATGTTTGTTGTAAAGATTTAAATTTAATTAAGTCAATTATTAAAATTCTCTTCCATTTCACCTAAAAATAAATTAATATTAAAGCCTTATGGCTTGGATAAATTTTTTAAGAGGATCATCCATTCATCAATAAACCGTATTAAATATACAAACTTGATAAATAAATCCATTTATTCTAAAACTTTAAAATTTGTCTATTTTCCATGTACAAGTTCATTAAAGATATATATAATATACATTTCAAAAATATTTTCAAAAAATCATATTTTAAATAAATAAATATTTTTAACTCTTACAAAAATTGATAAAATAAATACAATAAATATTTATTAAATGCATTACAAAATATAATTAAAATAACTAATTATTTATTTGATATAATTTACACTCAACCACAAGTATATGTATTCTATAATTTTATGCCTAGTTTATATTAATGCTCTATTTCTTTCTTTTCAGGTAAGCCCATATTTCCTAGGCTTCAATAACCACCAAATAATATTCCAATCTAGTGAGTTTTGTTCTGGTAAGTCTTACTTTAAATAACTATTTTTAACATTGACCAACTGCCAAAATAAGTTTAATTTTATATTTTGTTGGCAAACCAATTATATTAATCAACATATAGGTTTTAGGTCATTAATTGATGACTTGATAAATTGTTGTCATTAGAAAACTCGATAAATGGATTCTCTTATCTCTCTAATTAATGCTTTACATATAAAAATAAAGACATTTTCAGTAAACAATAATCTATTATTTGCAGAAAATTCGTATATTAAAAACCATCAAATTTGTAACTACGCATCGTTTCTGACAATAAAAAAAATGGATGAATGTTTATTTTTATTAGAAGTAAAGCGTATAGCCCGAACGGGTAGTAAGACGTGGTGCTAAATATTATTATTATTAGAAGTGTTCAATACACGATTTGAATGTAAATGGGAGAAGGATATAAAATTAGAAGAATTGTACCTACAAATTTCTTGGCAGACAATGCAACAAAGTGTTGGAGAAACATCGTAAGTTAATTAGCTCATGATTACTCTCTACCATCCATTATAATTTCATTTTTTAACTTTTGAAGTTTCATCCAAAAAGTAAAAAAGATCGAATCACTTTACTCTATGGCATCGGGTATTTGAAAGAGCATTACCACATTAATTAAGATGGACCACCCATCACTCTTTAGAGCTAGTTCTTTCCAGTCCATCTCATTATAGCTTAGTTCTTTCAGGTCCATTTTAATGTATATCACTATTTTAAATTACTGAATTATAAAAGTACTTCCTTTCCATATCATCCAAGAGAACTAAAGTAAACAATATTAATTGCATTATTTGATGTACGCCTCCATGCAGGAGTCTTTCATGTAAAGCATTTGGAAATAATAAATATATATAAACTTCATTGTATATAAGGTGTTAATATATACAATAGTTTCTCTTGAAAAGAAATAGTCTGACCTCACATTATTTATGTCCAGAAAAAAATTATTTTACAAACGCATTTGTTTATCTGGTCACCTTATCTCGGGGTTCTATAAGCTTGTAGGTTCTCTAATAATGCTCGAGGCGTGTTTGGGTGGTAGGGAAAAAGAAATAAGTAATGGGAACAGTACACATAACATGTTTATGTAATGCATTATGGGTTTTCGCATTTAAAATAACATTAGTCGATTTATTGACTTTAAATTGGAATATATTCACATTTTTGGTCATTGATAAAATTCTTGTAAAATGAACAGTTAATATTTTAAGTGTAACAATTTGTATTTTTGAATGATTTTTAAACATTTTCTTTGAACAGTTTATTATAGTGTAGGTGGACAGTTTTTTTTCTAATATTTTCGTCCTTAAGTTCTAGCATGATGAACAACTCGGTAAAAAAAATTACTTTGGAAACACCTGATGTGTTTTTAATCTAGTAGCCAAAGACTGGCGTGGAGTAAACAAAATCTCTATCAAGGTACAAAATACTTATCTATCTTTATTTTACTATGCAGCAAACATATAATTTAATCTTGGAATTCCAAAATAACAATACGTTACCAGACTTCAAATATAAACCAAACTAATCATGATAAAGTACCATCATCTTCCAGTACTAAATTATAATTAATCAATAAGTTTTTAAAATAATATTTCATATACATACAAACAAGTTTTTCAAATTGACGCAAATCATTAAAATCTACATCGGTAGGCACGTGGGCCAAACTTCAAACTTGTCTAGATTAGTTTGCTAGTAAAGAAGAGGCCAGGTGTCGAGTCCCGTTGTGGTGTAGTATGTTTATTTCCTAAATAATCGCCTCGGTGGTGGTGTAAGGCATCATTCTAGAGATAAACTAGACTGTCAATAAACAAGGTTCGAATCCCTGTTGGATGTACTGAAGGTGGTTTTCCCTCATTTGTTTTCCACTCAAATAATGGCACACTTCCTCTGAATTTAACATTCTTCATCCTTAACCCACTAGCGTGATTAGTACATATGCGTACATCCTGAACAGGTAGTAAAACTGGTGCTAAAAATAAATATTTATTAAAAATCTTACTAATTTATCTTCGTGCCAATAAATGTAAATTTGCTCTTACTTTTATCCATATTAGCTATAATCCAATAGTGTGGCTAAATGTTAATATCCTGATCGAGTATTAAAATTGTGGCAAGAAAAAAATCTCAGTATAAATATACCTTACAATCTAGTACTCTTTGTATTATAATATTCTTTAAGCTTCTGATAATCTAAATATATATGTTTGAAATTCGTACAATTGTTCCATACGGATATCCTGGCTATAGTAAGGTTGGCGCTATAATCTTATCCGGTTGTATCAAGTGATTTTCCTAAATGTTTCCCACGCAAATGCGTGTTAATTTGTTCAAAAGGGCCGTATAGTCAATCAGTATAATTCAACGGATAGCACTGACAGATAGTGAGACTGGAACCCAAATTTTTTTGTTTAATACCTATGTGCACAAACTTTCAAGTAGTCTTAGATTTGAACTATTGCGAGTCTGACGCCTTATAACAGCGTTTTTTAAAATGGGCTTCGTGGAGTAGGCCTACTTGGGCTCCACCATAGCTATCCAGATTCAGTGAGACAGTTCTAGAATATTCTTATTAATTAATATTGGCATTTTTTTTTTCAAATCTTAATAAAGGATCTTTCCTTAAGGCGAAGCCAGATCATATAATATTTTCTGTTTGCTTTATACTTATATATTTAACTGTCTGAAAGCTGTGGGAACCCCTGCCTTATAATCCTTCACCATTGATGTGGACGTAAATAGTGTACATATTTGAGGGCATCATAGAGTACAATTGAACAGTTTGTTGATTAAATATTCAAACTTAAGTTTTCCAGAGCAGATCTTGCGACTTAGACCACTTTGGCATCTTTGTTCAAACAACAATTGGGTACGTTATTTTGGTGGGGGTTTGTATTAGATAATAAACAATTATTTGACTTTGCCTCGGACTTTACTTGTTTTCAAGGAGACAATGAAAAAAATATCGGATTCATGCGACTGATGTGGAAGCTTTCAATTAATGCGTCTTTGTTAATTTAGACTACAATAATCCATATTAGTACGAAAGTTAGTTGGTTCTAAAGGGATTCAATATCCGAGACTGAACTAAATATATCAAACTGATTAGTTCATTAACTCAATATCAAATTGCGTTTGTATTCGATTTTGCACCGAGAATCTTACTTTAATAAGCGAATTAAGATTTATTGAATCTACAATTTTTTAAATTTATTTTCAATCGCGCATTTTAGTGGCCCTCTTATAGTTCTTATAAAAGTATACCTTTTAAATATTGAGTCATTATACTTTTTTAATGTTCATCCTATGGCCTCGACAAAACAAATATTCAACCATACAAGTGTCTGGAAAGTCACCTGTGGGACTGAGGTTAAACACGTGTCGTTATCGTCGTCCTCCCAATATTTGCGCTTTAGTGAAATTTTGCCTCAATACAGAGTTTAGTTAAATAATTTGTTTAAATAGTTCATTTACTGGCAGGATTTTCATGATCTCACACATGCGTTGTATGTCCTTCCCAAACAGATGAACCTTGATTTATGTATGTGGAAAGTCGCGCTGCAACTGTTCATATTGCAGGGCGGAAATAGATTTTAGTTGTGTAACCTTGATTTCTACTTTAGAAACAATTTGTTTCAAATGGGATTATGCATAATTGTATAACATAGTTAATAATTTTATAAATATAATTGTTCATAAAATAATTGCTAAACCTATTTCAAAAACTATTGTAAATAGCTCTTTTGAAAGCATTTTTTACTATGGATTATTGGTTTGTTATATTGGTATATTAGAAAACAAATGACTAACTGTTTATTGTAAAGCATAAACCAAATCAAATAAAATTGAAAAGTAATAATGCATTGTTGAGAATATATAGTTAATATTATACAAACTTGCGATAGCACCTTTGTAACTCACTATTAAAATTTCATAAACTCAATTTAATTAAAAGTATGTCTAATGAAGACAGCGAAACTAATGATGAATTGAGTGATGAATTTCCAGAGGAAGATGGAGATCGAGATGAAAGTGAAGATGACGAAGATAAAATAGGTAGCCACAAATTGAGAGTTAAAATACTTTCTAATATTAAAAAAAACTATTTTTAAGGTTAGACACATTTTCAACAAGGTTCAAAGTTGGTTTTGAGTAAAATGGAAACTTAAAATGGCAAAATAAGTTACGGTTTGAAGAAAATCTTACCTTTATAAAACAAATTGTTTATATAATAATAATAATAATAATAATAATAATAATGAATTGATTAGAGAGTGTACCTTTAAATTAAATATTTTTAAATTTTTATCTTAGATAAGCCTAAACAAAAAAAGATTTATTTTTCAGAAAAGAAAGACGATTACAGCGAAGAAGTGTTTGGCGAGAACGAATTATCCGAAATCTCAAAAGAAGAGACAACCCCTGAACCGAACCCGGAAAATATTTTAACCCTAGAGGAAGCCAAGGGAAAACTAAGTCTCCTTGGGAAAACAGCTTCAGGAATGGAATACGCTTATCTCATGCTTAACATTTCTGATATGGAATTGACTGATATCAAAGTAATCCCGTTTTTCAAGAACGTTCTATTTGTGAACGTATCTGGAAACAGATTGACCAATGATGATATTCAGGTGTGGAAACTAATAATAGATTTACGGTATTTAAAATACCATCAATTTTGTAATTTGGTCGGTTGGTTTTAAATGGACAGTATACTCGATTTTTTCCAATCTCCTTCTTGAATATAAATAGTTATTGGTTAAATAAATTGCCTTTAAAGCGTTATAGTGGACTAGATGAATTTTATTTATTGTATAAAATCAATCATCATCTTTTAAAAAAAACAGGGATGCTATGAATATAGTTTTAGTCTAAGTCTGAGGAGGAGGGAAGCCAAGCAATCTTGGCATATATAACAGTAAAATAGTGACAGCAGACATCCTAGGGCTTTCTGCAATCGGTGTCTTATGTTTGATGATAATGCCCCACCTTTTATATTTACCCACTTTTTGTAACCTTTTATTTTTTTTCTCGCTTGTAGAGCTTTCAAGATAAGTATTGCAGTCAGGAATTATATTTCTTTGAGGCTTTTATGTAGAATCGTTTTGCCTTTTTTTTGTATATATATATAAGAAGTCTGTTTTCTTGTTATCCTGCATCCTACAGTGTTTGTAATCAACTGGCGATGTAAGGTTTTATGTAGGCTTTAAAGTTGTTTCATATCTTGAAGGATATCAAATATTTCTCTACACACTTCAATGAAAATCTATTTTAAAAGTTTTCCGCAAATTAATTATTGAAAATTTAATAAAACAAGGAAAATGTTTGTCTCTTAAAATTAATATATCAACTCAAGATTAAAAATTAAATAATTGTTATTTCACCCCATTATTTTTTGTTTATTTGCGGCATAGGATAGGAAATTAATCTTGATTCAATTTTGATCTCTTTTCTTTACATTTTACTTTATTTTTACTTTTAGGCTTAAATAAAAGCAAAAGTATACCCCATGTATAGCTATATTATATAATATGGTATAACTTGGAATAAAAGTATACCTCGTGTATTATATATATATATATATTTTTTTTTTAAATAGATTAGGTATATAATCTTATGAAAACGTAAAACGTATACAAAAACAGTAAAAATTACAATATGTATTTGGATTTATTACATATCCCATAAATAAACAAAATTATCATATATATAAATATGTGTATGCAAAGCAGTGTAAAATTATGTACCTTATACTATGTTTAGCGATAAATGGGTAAAAATAGTTAAGGAATTAAAAATTCTTGAATAGGTGTTTGCCAGCATGGAAATGCTGCTCATCATAAACATTGACCGCAATGAGCTCACCTCTCTTTATCTACACAAAATGGACTACTTACAGGTCAGTGTTAATCATAAATATTCTCAAGAATCATTTTAAAATATACAATATAAATTATATAGGTCTACAATATAATAATTGGTAGATAAATAAATTATAAAGGTTTAGTAAAAAAAAAAGTAATATCGTTATTATTAATAGATTCCCCCACTGATGGGATCATGGTCTAAAATAAAGTTCAAATAGACTTGTTAGCCAGTTATGAGGAAGTCTGAGTTTAAATATCAGCTGGGTGTACTGATGATGATTTTTATATTTTTCTTCGTGCAAATAAGGGTATATTTCCTCTTGTATTACCTTTCTCATCCTACTACTTTAACGTTAATTAATAAATATGCATACAACCCGAACGTGTAGCAAGACGCGATGAGATATAAAAAAAACTTAAATATTTATATAACATTAATAATCTGAAGATGTTTAGCTAATAGCATATATATTTATTTGAAATTGTTATAGGTGCTGACCCTTAACCGAAATCAAATTACCTCAACAGCAGGTGCAAACCACCCCTTATTGGAATGTTTAGAATTAAACTACAACAAAATCAAAGAAATATCTGGTTTAGATCCTTTGGACCTTCCTCATTTGAAAGTCCTTGAACTCCGAGGAAATGGTTTGATTTCTACGTCAGGGATACATCTGTCTACCTTGGACAGCCTCTATTTGGCGGAGAACTCCATAGACAAACTAGAACACTTGGAAGGTTTGGTCAACCTGCGAGTTCTTCATTTGAGACAAAATCCTTTGTCTAAGTTGGACGGTTTCGGTTCCGCGATGAAGTCAATGAAGTACCTCAATATACGGCAGTGCAAATTGGACAACTTACACGAGATCAAAAAGTTGTCATGTCTTGTGAATTTGGAAACTTTGGTGGTACTCGACAATCCATTTATGGAAGATGCGGAAGAAGAATACAGGGTAGAGGTTTTGGTTTACTTGCCGAAACTAAAACGATTGGATAAGAGTCCAGTTATACCCGAGGAACTGGAGGAAGCAGATGAAGTGAGGGAGGAGAGAAAAGGTCAAGAAGAAGAAAACAGAGAAAACGTAGAAGATGAAGAAGACAAAGATAGTGATGAGTAATAAAATGATATTGTATAGTTTATTATTTGCTTGGTTGTATTCAATCAAACTTTAATAATATAAAATTATTATTACAAGTAAAAATAGATATTAAACTAACAGTAATAATATACTTAAATATCAGCGATATAAATAATTTACTTATTTAAAACGAAAAAGTAAAAATATACTTTTTAAATAATATTAACACAATAGTTTTAAACAATCTATAAATAACGATAATTGTCTTAAAGAATCATCGAGGTACGTTATTTCCCTATTTTCGTAAAGGAATAGAAAAACTTTAATGCCATTTACGAGACTCGCATGTTTTATAAATTAGTAATTAATTATTTAATAAAATTGCATTGCATTGCATTGATCAGCTCCGATAGAATGAAACCTAGGTCGGGGGATCCAGCTGAAATGATCGATTTTCCTTAAGAATCAGCCATTACTTCTTTGTCTAATAGCAGCAATGTACTGTGTGAGCAGTGTTATTGCTTTGATTGTAAAGCCATATATTATTAGTTTCTTTTATTGTAACAATACAAGCCTTGTATTGTACAATGACTCCCCACCTAACCTAACATCACCAAGTAAATTGCCAAGAGACGTACTAC
>CABFVX010000209.1:330768-387500 GCA_902151425.1 Timema shepardi | reverse complement strand
AGTGATCCACCACATTCAGGGTGGTGGATCAATGTTAACCTTATGGGAGAAAGTGGCCCAGAACTGTCAATTCATCCACTACTGAACATGCTAACCGTTGACAGGGAGAGCGCATCTCGAGTCTCTATCAGGGGAAATGGGGGTGCAGTGCGTGTTATATATTCCGAAAGGTTTAACTATTTTGGAAATAATGTACTGATATACTCATGTGTATAGTCCACCCACGTTTACTGTCCCAACATAAAGTTTTTTACTTTGTCAACAGATGGCGCGAAGGGTAGTCCATTTGGTAGCGTGCCTATCGTTCCTCGTCAGCCTGCCTATACCTTGCCTCTCGGTGTGCCCCTTGGACTGCGCCTGCGCGCTGGACCACAGAGGCCGTCGTCAGGTGGTGTGCTCCAAAGGGGGCATGTCAGACCCGATCCCCATCCAGTCCATGGATCATCAGGTGGAAGTCCTTCGCATTTCCGCACCCAAGGACCACTCTAACTCCCTCACCATCGGCCCCATCTTCCATGGGTTCTCTCAGCTAGAAGAGCTGCACATCGTGCGTTCCAACGTGCCAGCCATCGGCAAGCACTCCTTCTGGGGGGTGCCTTCCTTGCTGATCCTCAACCTCACGCAGAACAACATCACCCACGTGCTCGACTATAACTTCAGGGGTTTGGCCAACCTGGTGGAGCTTCACCTAGACGACAACCGTATCGAGTCTATGCCAAGTGGGACATTTAGGTGAGGAAGGGTTCCAAGAAAATAATAGCACCTTGACAAGGATTGCAGTCCTGGTCCTTTGATTTGATAGACTCTATAATTCATTTTTCTAAGACAGAAGACGAGAAAGGGTTTTATAGTAGATACGAAGTAAAAGTTTTTTTACAAACACATTATTACAGTATCATTTTAAAATTGGTTTAAGTGATTGAATAAAGTTGTAGATAACCACTCTTACCATGTAGGCAGATTATCAAAATAATCTCATATTTTTTGTAAATATTTAAATTTAAGTTTTAGGTTTTCCTTAAACAACAACCAATTGAAGAAATTCTGTTAGGTGTTTCAAATTGCAAACACATTCTTACTTATTAAATTTAAGGGAGACATTTTTATTTATATTGATACCAAAGATTTCATAGTTTCCATCCTCCTCCTTGCGAATGCAGATTCATTTTCTTTAATGTACTTTTATTATTCCTATCATTCGGAATAAATTGTTAATAACCTTTGTGTTAACAGTATTAATAAAAAAACACAATATATATAATTTTAAGCTGCATGTTAACTATTTTAATTGGGATTAGTACTCGACATGAGCTTTCAAAATACATATATATCCATTAAACAACTTACAGACTAAATTCCTGTAACCAAATTAAGACTAATACTCCACATCCAGACCTAATGTATAAATATTTAATAATTTAACAGCAAGATGAACCCATATATAAATTAAATTCATCAACACAATCGGAGATCAAACCAAGGTCTTCTTTACATGTGCTCAATCACTATGATTATCTTATCACTCATTCACGGTGACTTACTGTACATTGTAATTAAAATTAAAGCCGATGGTTTGATCATTGTATCTGTACACACGTGTAGTGTCGTAAAGCCAAATCAGTTGAGTGTCCTCTGCTCTGCAGGTACCTACAAGAGCTGCGAGTTTTGTCCCTGGCAAGGAACAGGATTAAGGAACTAGTGCCCCGACTATTCTTGATGTTGGGGAAACTACACGAGCTGGACCTCAGCGGCAATAGACTACTGATGGAGTTGAATCCGGAGGTTTTCAAGGACATTCAGGTTAGTGATAACATGTCTAATAAATCTAATATATCTCCTAGATAGGTTTTATATATAGACCTAATATAGATTATTATTATCATCAGCACGGCATCTTACTACTCGTTCAGGATATACGCACTTACGCTTATGTGTAATGATAGGGTCATTGTGAGATGAAATGGAGGGCCTACAGTTTAACGTGGAATCCGAACCATGGTGGAGGCCTGGCATTCCACACATTCACAAGCTGGGATTAATATACGTCTTGTCAGAGGTGAAGGAAGGGTTTGGTAATGAGATAAATCTATACCGGGACCAAGGATTAAACCCCGGACCCCCAACACATAAGTCCGACACCTTACCCCTAGACCACAAGGTCACCCCTTATATATAAAAATATATAATAATTTAGTATGTGGGTGTGCAAAAGCCAGTGCTATGATTTTTTTTAAACATTTCTCTTTTTATACTGGCTCTTTTTTTTACATACATTGTTGCAATTTATCACTAAGAGAAATGGGATAAGAGAGCCAGGAGATATACGATTAAGTGGAAAGAGATTTGAGAAAGTGGCCTTGGCCATTGGAACGAAAGTGTCACTAATGATTAAACTTAAATTTTATTCGGTATATCAAATGAGGGTAACCTTGTCTCCTAAGGAACTACCATGGTTACTAGAACATGGAAATGTTAGTAAAAATGCAGACCGTTAAGCAAATTAGAACAATCTTTAATGTATTCTTCATTTGTTGTGAAAATATAATCTAAGACTCCTTGCTATATATTAAGGTTTTTCAATAACATATTCAATAATACCATTTTTCAGTAGACCATGACTTTATCTTTCTCTCTTTTTAATGTGATCCACGTCTTATTGTCCGTTCGGGCTGCCCTCATATTTACACTAATTATTTTAGTACCACGTCTTACCACCTGTTCGGGATATTCGCTTATGTACTAATTATGTTAATGGTTTTAGGGATTAAGGTGGTTATATTTTTTGGAAGCGTACCAGAATTTGCGTGGAAGGAGAGTAGAAAACAATTTTGGTAAAACTAACATCAGTACAACCGACTGAGATTCGAACTTTGATATCCCCGTCATCGGCAGTCTAGTCTACAGCAACAGTAGCGCGTTAGAGCACGTGGCCATCAAAGAGGAGCACAAATGAGCTAAGGATTAGAAGAAAAAATTTAAGTGGAAGGGTACTCGAATTTTTGTGTAGGAGGATATGTAAATAATTTATGATAAAAACATCTATATACATCTGGTTGGGATTCAACCCCTGACATTCCCAATAATGTTAATAAAGATAAGACTATACCAACACCCTTTGTCCGTGTCTTTACCTTTGCGGATCTCATGATGTTATAAATAAAGCACATTCTTTTACATGTATTGATTTAAACGATGCTTTATATTGAATTTGACCTGGCTCTCATATTTTTCACATTCTCTTTGGTAACGTGTATCGTTCATTTCTCTTTGTCTTCAGGATCTGAGGAAGTTCCGTTGCAGAGGTTGTAGTCTGTCCAATATCAATACTCAGCTCTATAACCTCTTGTCGGATATGACACATCTTGACATGGGGGACAATGAGTTTAAATATATCGCCTCAGATGAGTTCAGAGACCTTCGACGTTTGGAGGTGAGTAAACAGATTTTAGTTTAGACATTTATTATATATTCCGCGCCATATTTAAATAGTTATTGCTCAGTATCATGGTTGTAAATATGAAAAACATTGTCTTTATTATGTGTTATAGAAATATTAATACACCCTAATTAAAGACTATAGATCCCTTCAAATTATACAACGATAAATAGCTTGCAATTGGTATAGATTTTAACAATGGTTCGTAACGTTGAGTTTTAAACTCACCTATTGTATTGGGGTAATTTATTCACAGTGGTTTTCTCACATTTATAAGGTTAATTGCAAGTTATTGACTTTAAAATTCATCTTTATTTTTCTTTTCTTGTCGATTATATACGAGTAGTTAATTTCATTGATAGCCACTACTGGCAAAAGCACGCGTGAATACAATTAATTAACTGTATTATAATATTTTTATTACATTCCAATTTTACTTACACATTTAAGGTTCTGCATCTTGATGGAAACCAACTTCCTGTAGTATTGGAGAAGACATTCAGTTACCCTGGTTCCGATGGTCACATCAACCTTCACACCATCAATCTCGCAAGGAACAGACTCGCCAAAGTCACTGCCACGGCATTCGCCAACCTGACCCAACTTAAGAACCTCGACCTGGGATACAACAAGCTTGACCGTCTTGAGACTATGACCTTCATCCCCATGGCAGACTCTCTCAGAAGACTCGACTTGAGTGGAAATGCCATCGCTCTCTCAGAGGTTAAATACGTACTTCAAGTTGTTCTCAAGCTTAGAGAACTAGGTCTAGCTGATATGGGCTTTTCAGACCTCCCATTAGGGCTCTTTGTGTATCATGAACATCTAAGGATGCTAAATCTATCGGGTAACCATTTCTCCCACCTACCAGCGCAGCTTCTATCACCCATTCCTAAACTGCAGGAGTTGGACATTTCCAGGAACCGTTTTCGGGGTCTTGATGAGAGGTTGCTCTTGAGGCTTGAAGCCGTTAAAATTGTCCATCTTCAAGGAAATCCATGGATATGTGACCTTTGTCACATGATGCCAATGTTAGCCCGTATTAACAAGAGCACAACCGCGCTTAATTATGAAGGGTTAACATGTGTGGCTCCACATGGTCAAGAAGGTCGATTGATCACGTCCTTACACAAGTCCTCCATGGAATGGTGTACTAGTGAAGGTGGAATCGGTTACATGGAAGGGGGAGGGGTATCAGGCGTGACGAATAGCTTCCTAGCTGAAAGTTCCCTTTTGGCGATGATAGCAGCTGGGGTGGCGGTCGTATTGCTCCTTCTGACGGGGCTCCTAGTAGGCATTGCCTACTTCCGTCACCACGCTGCGCATTACTACACTCGCGAGGATACCAGGGGGCCTGAAAGAGAGGCTATATTTGAGAACCCGACGGCACTCCTAGGTGAAAATGGGGAGATCAAGTACACGATCGTTCCCATGGACTCTGGAGCGGATTTGTCAGTGGCAAAGCCTCCTCAGAAGAAGAAAAAGACTGTGACGATATGCACAATCGACAGTATGGCAAAAGACCCAGAGCTACGCACTCTGACAAACGGTACCTGAGTGGTGAGGTTCAGCGATACTCTTGAGGAGTCTCGCTGCTAGCGTCAGACTGGGACTCCCAAGTACTGCGCCTGCACTGTGCGCAGCTCAAACTTTGAGGAGTGGGAGTCCCACACTAAGTTGTAAGGAATGGATAGTAAAATCTTCGACGAATGCGTCACAAATGAATCTCATGAACAAATAGGTTTTTGTGATTTACACCTCGAATCTTTGTAATGATTTTTAAATACTTTGGGATCATTAGTAAAGGATTAATAAAAATAATCATACAAACAATAGTTTTATGAAAAAAAAAGCAAACGCTTTCAGTGGAGAGTGTGTTAGATTGTAAAGCCATTTGTATTTTATTTGTTCTAAATTTATTAACTATTGCCTTATTAAAAAGTATTGGAGCAATTGGTACACAAAGGCAATCAAAGACATAGTTTTGTCAGAAAACTAATCCAAATGGCTTATAGGGGTATTTAAGCTTGGTTAAGCTATGTTAAATTTTCATAATATATTCAAAAATTATTTTTAAAAGATTCAAAAACTCATGTGCCTCTCCAAAAGCATAAAGAAAATTATTGAAAATATTATTGGTAAAACTTGCAACAGTGTACTAGTCTATCATTATTACTTCTAATTTTAAAATCAGACATTTTTAGTGCACCATTTTTTAAAATTAATACTGCAAGGTCATAGTATTTATTTTATAGTTTCGAATATATTTTTAGATCAGATATAAATGTTTGTTTATGTTTATGTGTGCTTGTAAATCACCAAACATTCTTATTCGTAAAACAAAACAAAAGAAAACCACATATAAAATATTACATGTTTGACTTACATTGCTGCAACTTTGCTTAGTATAAAGATTTATTGACTATATATGAAGTCTAGGTAATTCCATTAATATTAAAATAAGATAAACCAATGTGCCCACATTTCGTATTCTCTGTTGCAATATAGTCTAGTCCCTTTTTATATTTGATATATTCACTGTAAATATTAGGCAATATATCCCGAGGGAATACTTTGCATTTCAGATTTAACTAGCTCATTGATGTCTCTTTCAGACAGTTCCTTTAAAAAGGGTGATATGGGAGAGGAGTTGAGGAAATATTTAAAGAGGAAAATAAGATTGAATGTGAAAATATTAAGTAGAGCTTTAATATTCCACTTTCCCCATAAGATTATCAAAGAAGTGTCCAATAAATACTTTTTATTTTGTAATAGGGCACCATTGCATAGTGGATATTATATATACAGAGTGTTCCGATATTTCTCATAATAAGGCATTCCAAGCTTCTGCTGGAATTGTCGATAGCCCTACTATATACACCCCTGTTAGTGTAGCTTCCTTTGTACCAGCAGTGATACAACACTTACAAAAGGTGCAACAGAGGTAATTCAAGCAGGGTTAATAGCAATTTCAGCAGAAACTTGGAAGGCCTTATCTCCGGAACCATAAAATATCGGGCATAATAATTATGCCTGATGTTCGATGGGTGTTATCATTACGGTCATATGGATTTTTTTTAATGTTTTCTTGAGGTCTACTATCCCCACCCTAGTTATTTTCCACGTAAATTGGAACGTGTATACATATATATTTGCAGGGTGTTCAAGTAGCATGCGTTGCAATTCCAGATATTTGGTTATCATTTACAATAAATTCCTTTCAATTGACAAGTCCAACATATTTTTAATTAACGTACTAGTTGGATTCTTGGCTTGAATTTTAATCGAAATGTAATCACCCATAAAATAACAGATCTATTGGTTACAAACTATCTACTATAATAACATTCTTTTGATTTTATATAACTTTTTAAGACTAAATAATTGTTATACATACATCGTATATTTATTATTTAATTAATCAGTAAGAGGGATAGGTGTAACCATATTTTCGGTTGGATATAAATCACATCTACTTCCTCCTAAGTCAACAACCCGATGGAGGGTTTGATGTGATTTATATCCAACTAGAGCTAGGGATTCACTCATCCCTTTGGCTGGTTAGTGCTGCCTGCACTATCAGTTGGACATCGCATGCACTAGGAGAGTTAAGGAAGTGTAGTGGCTCCTTGTTGCCTTACACACTAAATTTATATGAAGCGTGGAAATTTCTTCCAATTTTTGACATACAAATATTTTAGCATACCTTTCAGGGTTCTTTTACATGCCACAATCGACATGGGACCGACGAACTTACTTCCCCTCCGAAGGAAGTTGGTCTAAGTATTTTTATCGCCCAAGAAAAATCAATTGAGCTTGGCTGGAATTGAACCCACGAACATCGGGTCCTGAGACTAAAACTTTACTCCAGACCACCGAGGTTAACAAATGAAAATCCAACATTTTAAGCAAATACAGTTCACTAAAGTGGAATTTCATGGTGGACACACCAGAACTAGTTAAGTTCATCCAACTTAATTTTACATGAGATAGAAGAAACTTTTCATTTCTCTCCAAATAGAGAAATAAGGGTAAAATTTTGCTGGTTATGTAAGTTAATGTTTAGATATAGGGGATATAGCTCCAGGAAATCATAGATTAGTAGTTTATTTCTAATTAATAAAAGTATGTTGGACTTAACGAATTTTGGAACTGTAGGGTGGACATAACGAGTTTTAGAACTTTTTTAATCCAATATGGTGGATTAGTTAGTAATATTAGTGAAGGAAAAGCCAGTGTTTTGATATAAACAACTTAATATAAAAATCACCAGCAATTAAGTTTTACCTAAATTAAAAATATATAAAATAACTGTCTTATCATTGGTTTAGTCCTTAATTAGGTTTTAAATTGCAAAGACATCCTACTCTTTCACTGGAATGTCTCTAGTATCGTATTATTCTTACTGTTCCTGCTGGGGTAGGTCTATTCTCTCTAATAGTGCCTCTTGAGCTTCGAATACATTTGTGTAAAACTCAAGGTGATCAAGCAGCTCCTAATTTGGACCACAATGGTTCTTTAGAAGGGATTTGATATATCTTAGTTTGTCAGGCTTAACGATGACACCTTTATTAATAACATCTGGGCTTGTTTCTCTCCAGGACTTGCCTCTTTTGCAAATACTTTTTGCAACACCTATATTTACATTGTAGCCTCTCTCTCCTTGCAGTTAAACTACTTTCCACAACTCCTTCCACATTCTCCATGTTGAGTCAATGATAAAAATATAAATAAATGTTATATTTTTAATGCAATAAAACAATAAATCTGACTGACTCTAAAACAGCTGAGGAATGCTATATTGTTAGTTTTCCCTCCATATTATGATTTATGTCACAAGGGTACCAACGCAATTCTATTATTTTATCAGTCTTATAGCTAAATACAAGCATTACAAAACCTAAAACTGTTATTTCTGACTAATTTTGACATTTAACGAAGCGGACTACAACTTTGGACATAACGGTGTCTGTGACTGTAGAAATAGTGTAGCAATGAAGGAACAAGAGACATAACAAGTTATGTTGCTGTGATCTGTAATGGACATGACGAATTTTTTACCTGTATCTGCAGTGGACTTGACGAATTTTGGAACTGTACCGGATTTTCGAATGCATTTTTAGATTAAAAAAAATCAAGAGTTATGCAACTATTTTAAGGGCTATAAATGTGTATTTGGAGGTCCTCTTAACAGATGACGCCTCTAACTTATTTATTATTTTTGGGAAACTTAACGAGTTTTGGAATTGGGTGACTCGTATATCTTATTTATTTATAATTTTTCCTTTATTGATAAATTAGGCTAGGGTCTAGATTATATTAAGACAGAGAGTACAACTTAACCTTTGTATATACATGTTTGTAATAAAACCAAGAAACATCTTTCCCCGAGAAGATATATTCGCAATTGCTCCCAGAAACAAAAGATAATTAAAAAGACTTGTGTGAAGCGAGATTTTAATCTAATAAACTTTACTTTCACTCTCATCTTCCCAATCTCGTGCGTATTTAAAGCACCAGTGATAGATATAGGATCCGATCTCATTCCGATATAAACTGATATAGCTTGAAGTAAGAATCATGTTGAAAAGAATGGCAGAGAAAGGATCATTTAAAGCAAGAAAACGGCAAGTGCCTTAGAACTACATAGGCGCACGTAACGTTTGTTTTTATAAGTGGTTAGAGTTTTGCTGAACATAGTAAAAATGTGTCACTGTCCTTGACTTTGTATCTCTCTTCTTCCCTTTAAATAATCATTGTTAAGGTCGTTTATGCACACGTCATTATAGACGCTGGTATATTACCTATGAACATACCTTTATGGTTTGTAACCAAAATTAATATTAATCAAAAGATACTCGTTTGTTTCGTGGTCTAATTAGGAGGCCCCAGCCACTAATAAAACTATACGTGTTAAGTGCCTGAAAATATATGTGTAGAAAATATCCAACATCGAAAGGCTTTTACCATCATCTTGCTGGAAGTCATTGAATTGATTTCCAATGTTGAAGTAAGTTTCGAGGAGTTGAAATAAAAGTGAGAACGAAGTGGGAAGTGACACGTAAAGAAAGAAGAGAACAGTAGCGAGAGTTGAAGATTACAAAACGTGAAAACAATGGAAAGAGTAACGGTAGACTTTTTGAGTTAATTTATCTCCAGACGTTGGATCAATTATTATTATTATTCTCTAAGAAAGTGACATTATATGAATATTCTATTTGTTAGAACTAGATGTCTATTTTTCACACAAACTAGAAGTTAAAAATATATGTTTTTTATTTTATGTTTCTGTGAAATTAAATCATTAGAAATAACAATGATTTTTTTTATATCAGTCGATAAATATTTGTGATCCTTTTAAGTTACTAGACAAATAAAAAGAAAATGTGTTAAACAATACTTTGGGAGTATTTAATAGATTAATTTCCTGACAGAATGTCAAAAGTGATTCGAAAATTTTGTAAAACGAATTAAAATTAATGTTTAAGTATTTGTTTTGACTATTGTAATTTATTTGACCAACATATTTTCTTTTTATTTGCCTAATAGCTTAAAAAATTAGTAACTTAAAAATAATGTAAATAAACAAAAATGTAGATAGTGATTTATATCGTTCAATTCAGAACACTATAAATTCTACAAAATATTTTGTATGGATTGCAATCAGTAGTGTGATAAAATTATACCTTTTTCATCATTATTATTTGTATGTATTATTATTTGTATTTCATTACTTTAAACAGAAATAAAGTATATTTTAAAACTCACTAAAATACAACTACCCTGTAAAATATATTTATATAGCAATAGAAATGAAAATATAATTTTTAAAACACAACATAGAATGATTAATAATATATATTAGTAATGTTTGGTACCACTATATATTTGACTTTATAGGGTGGGAATAAATTCCACCCTCAAGGAGTTCTCTGAAATTAAATTCACTTTTAATTGTTAATTAAAAACAATTGATTATTTTTTAAACTAGCATCTTTATTATAAAATATAATGTATTTTATTTACAGTATATAAATACATCAATCACTAGTGTAGATTAGAAACGGAACGGTATGTCTATCGTTAGATAATGCTCAAGGTAATGATGCTAAATTATTCTGACACATTGTTATTTTTGTTCTAAATTAAGTAAACTCGCTAATCATTGAATTTTCCAAATCAATGTTCGATTTTTGTTATTTTAAATAGATTTATTCAATTACTCTATCGACGCTAGTACCACTATGTAGGTATTTTTCACTAGTTTAATGAAATCATTTTCTCAAATTCTATTTAATTTCTAAAAGATTCGATAAACCTAGATCCTATCCGATATCAATCCATTATTCTATATTGATTGAAATTATAATAAATATATGAAACTATATTTTAATAAAACCTACTTAAAATGCTAGCAGTACCAGTACAACTTTAATTCATTACAATACAACTTATATCTCTTTTATTTCTAAAAGTTACCTAGCTAATTTCTGTAGGTAGACAGCATATCAGGAAGGAAATTGTTACATTTAAGATACAATTTTTTTCATTTGAAATATTTGGGACCATTGTATAACTTTTAGCATTCCTTCATAATAAGTTGAAAGTCCATTAGAATCCATGGCAATCTATCATATTATGGTTAACAACAAAATGTAAATAGAAAGATATTTAATTTGACTCATGTTGTGATGTTTATTGTATGTAATTTCTTTTCATTTTTCATAATACATTACAATTAACAATATAGTTATAAAACTGCTGCTTGTCATAATTATGTATACTGACATTATACAATATTTTAAGTAGCTTAATGTTAAATAAAACCTTATTTAATTTTTGAAATATGAGTGTAATATATTTTAACTTGCAGAGATATTTAAATAGATAAAATAAATTTTCTCTTCTATGAACGTTGACTGTATATTTTTCTTGATTACTTCAACATTAGTGTTATCTATAGTACTAAAACGTGTCTTAAATTTACTACTACTATACTATGTTATGTAACGCAGCTTGCAAAATTCTACTCCTGTGAATACGTGGACCAAATGTTAAGCTATTATAGAATGATATGTAAGTGATGGAAAGGTCAGGGTATGAATCCCGGTCATGTACACTGAGGGATGGTAGTCATTTTTCCTAAATGATTTCCCACTCACTCTCTACAAAAATATGGGTAAATTTTCTTTAAATTATTTCTTCCGCATCCCCACTCAATGAGTGTAATTAAATATACATAGCTTCGATGGGTAATAAAACGAGTAAGAACACCATCACGCAAAACATAATTATAATTTTAATCACTAATTTAAATAAAAATGGTATCTTATTTTAAACTATCCCTATTCAATTTACCACCATCACACCGTCTTTAGACTACGATAAAAACCAGTGCCCACCTTCAAATTGAGTGATTGTTTGTGAGTAGATGAATAAGTAAGTATATATTTAATAAAAAAAAATAAAAAGGCGTTTACACAACACAAAACCGTTTGTATAGTTATAATTTATGTTTAATTTACATAACGATTATGAATATCCTATATCAAGGTATTAGATGCAAGGATAAAAAGGAACATCAATCAAAGACTTGAAAATTTGTTTGGAAACTCAGATGTGCAAATATACTTTCGGTCCATCCAACCGGGATCTGAACTCCAGCTTCCTTACCAGCAGTAATCAAGTGCACTGCTATTAAATAATTAAATATTGAGGCCCTACAGATGACTGTGTAGCATTTTATACACTCTTAGATATGAAGATATATTTCATTCAAGGTAGGAAGGAAACCTTTTCGAAAGTTATAAAAGTTAGTAAAATAATTTACATATATTTATACGTAAGGTTCAGTGATTTACAAAGCTTTCTTTTAATAGATAGTATCAATGCCTATGAAAAGTAATTAATAATCAAGTAAAATTGTATCAATGTCACCCGCAAAAAAAGGGTAATTTTTTTTAATGTTCCTTCCAACCTTGCTATTAATCCAGAAATCCCAAATTCATTCCCCAGTGCTTCCAAAATTTATTTGTAAGTAGTGGTTCTGGGACGAGGTCAAACTCAGCCTTCTGAGGACAAGTGAGAATCTACATAAATAAAAAGGTAGCAGCCCCTGTTTAGAAAACAGAGATTGATGGTAAGAAAGCTAATTGCGCTGTCCCCATGACACCCCGTATCGGCAAATTTTGGCACTATCATCACAAATGGTGGGAGCGACTCAGTCGGTAGAGAATTATTGCGGGCTTACACTATGGAGTTTATTTTACTTCCAACTAAAATCGTACTAAAGCTTCTTAGTTCTGTGTTTGAATAGTCTGTGATTCTTAAAGAATATGGTAACTACTCTAGTGGGCAAATATGGAAACAGATCTTAATATACAAACGCCATGTGTTACTTAAGAAATATATTGAATGATAAAAAAAAACTCCTCATGGTGGAGAGTCTGGATTTTTTTAATAGCCAGACTGCCATCTTAACGAAGTTGATATCTTGTGGTAGGGGTGAGGGAAGATGGAGGTGACGGGGTTCCACATTTTGATCTAAGACTGCTTTACACCTCAGGGCAACTATACGAGCGGACTGACCACAGCCGTTGTCATGAGTGGTGTTTTGGTAAAGAGCTTAAAGGGGTGGTTGGGTGGTGGATCTGTCCTACCACCGCCTTAGGGAGGGAGAGGATGTATGTAGATCCCGTGAGAACCCTAGCACCTTACCTTTGCTCTCTGGGATTCAGTCGGGTGAAAACACAAATTAGCCATTTGCTCCTCTAACTATTTGGATATACATTGGAGGGTTCTGTTGATATACAAGCTTGTGGTAGGTATGAAGAGGTTCTAGAAGCTTCCTTTTGAGGTTCCGTGGGCCTCATTTGAAAACACAACGTTAGGGAAAAGAAGTTTCAAACGTTTTGACGTGGTAGTCTTAGGTATGGGTTGGCAGTCTTCGTAAAGGTCACCGCACTTGTTCCGGCTGTGTTCATTTGTTATTGGTGTTCTGCAGTGTTATTAATTATCTCTTTTTGCACATGACTGGCATCAAGAAGGGTGAAATGGTTAGAATCCTTGCCAGATGTCCTGAGTTATAATATTTATCTTTATAAATACCACTTTTTTTTCACCATCCTCTCTTCCCGTTAATGTGTGTTCAACCCACCTCAGTGGGCACGCGACCCATTTAATGTAAATATACCAAGGATACGAACATTAAAACGTTGAATAGATTGAAGACTTAAAGATATTTTAGATTCGAGAATTCGAGAAATAATCGGATTTTAAATAACAAGACTGAAAGTTTCAATTTTTATTTTAAATATTTACATTCTCATATCAAGAGAAAGTATTTTAATCGTGAATATTTTTAAATCGAGATTATGATAAATCTTTACGTTTTATTTGTATCTGAACCCATAAAAGTGGACTTTACAATTAATTATATCCATCCTTTCATTCCTGGCCACAAATCTGAAACGATAAGATGAGTTTTGCTCAAACTTAATATATTGATGTTAATGGAAACGTGCAGGACGTTCTAAGATTTCGATACTAGCCCTCAAATTAAGGGTTGTTTACTTATGGGGGATTTTTTGTATTCCAAATTTTCAAAAATGCCTAACAATTTTGTTTAAAATTGGTACAGAGGGAGTGATTGACTTAATAAATATCACTGTATACTTGGTTTTCTGGCGAACATTCGTTATAGGATAAGTTTACCTATGAGTGATATTATAAAATTATAATTAATTTAAAAATGTCTTTAACGATATTTTTTTGAGTGTATGACTGCGGAGTGTTTAACACGACAAACAAAAATGTACACTTTTTTAGTGGAGATATTTTTTAAGGATAGTTTTCTGAGGACCTTTGTTTATTTGAATATTTTTTTAAATGGCTCTGACAATTTGGTTTAAAATAGGTATTTGTTAAGATTTTTTTACATTAAAATAATCATTTATTATCGAAGGATTAATTTAAATGATCAATTATTATTTTTGTTCATTTTTTAAAATAAATTAAATTAAGTGTAGCATACCAAAGCCAAGTTTTTTAAAAATTGAAAATTGTCGAAATTGGCCTTGAAGAATGAGTTCAAAATTGATACCTACCTGCTACAAAATATAATATGGAGTATCCTCCACAAATTTATTTCGTGTTTTATCAACGCACTGATGAATAATAATATAATCTTGACTGGTTTTTAGGAAGAGTAAGAATTGAAACAAAATAAAAAATATTACGTTTCTTTATAATAAATTATTAGTAATAATCTTACATGAAATTTTTTTCTAAGACTTATATAAAGTACTTATTTTTACATATCTTCAAAGAGTAGGCCTACTCTATAAGGATTCTGTTAGGAAGACCATTTTAGAAAATACAACCATAGTTTATTTCAGTATTGCTACTATTTTTTGTTACATAATTATTTTATTTTATAGGTATTGATAATTATATATTAGCTGAAACTAACAAGAATTTACTTATGAATATATGAAGGTATTTTATTATATTTTGTAAATGTCAAGTACTATTCTTCCCTAGGAGAATACCGCTAAAGCGCTTGAGCCTTACAAGTAGGGAGGGATATGGTATCGAAAGCATAAAAACACTATTTTACTCAGTTCTGTATTTCTAACGTTAACGGTGACCTGGTGGTCTAGGGGTAAGGTGTCGGACTTCTGTACTGGTGGCCGGGGTTCAATCCTCGGTCCCGGCAAAGATTTATATGATCACCAAACCCTTCCTTCACCTCTGACGAGACATCTTGTTAATGTGGGGAATGCCAGGCCTCCACCGTGGTTCGGATTCCACGTTAAACTGTAGGTCCTCCATTTCATCTCACAATCACCCTACCATTACACATTAGCGTAAGTGCGTATAGCCTGAACGGGTAGTAAGACGTGGTGCTAATAATAATAATAATAATTATTATAATCTAATTTTAACTAACACGTAATATACACAAAACAACAATCAAATGTTAGTTTTATCTATAAATAGCAATCCCTCATGGCGTTATCCGCGATCCTTTCAAAAATTTGTTAAAACTAGCGTAGTTAAAAAGCTAATTAAAATTTTAAAAATCGGGCTTTGAGGTGCATTTGGACCCCCTTCCGTCCACCTATGTTAAAAATTTCAGATCTCTGCGTGCTGTAGATTTGGCTGGGCATCGCACACAGACAAAACCTTCCTTTTATTATTATAAGGTTATATCATGTTACGCTGCAATGTTAATTTTATTAGAATAGTAATCGGTTTGTGTGTATACATATCTAGGCTATGTAAATGTAAGCTCAAATTAAATATATATGTTTAACGTTGGCTGTAAAATTTTCATTGGCGAAAAAAACTCTGTTTGTTAACTAATATGAATACAAATCAAACAAACTATAAACACAAGTGACTCTATTATAATCTAAAATTCCTCTCTAAATTTGAAATTGAAATTTATATTACAGTTTTTCTTTGCATTTGAAATGCAAATAACTTGACTACGAGTTAAAATTAATCAATAAATAATATTTTTACTATTTGTAGTTTTTACTTTTGATCAGTTTCCAGGTTTGAAAAATTTTCTCCACCTCTTAAGAGCTTCCTTTACAAATTCACCAAAATTCATTTTCTATCTGATTGAAAATTACCCTAATTTGTCTGGACAGATACACACATACAATGATAGGCCTGAGTAAAATCTAATCGGGCTCTCAGTGTTTGAAAAAAGTAAAGTCGTAATACAAATAAACTAATAATAACTATATTGTGGTATCTTTCATTACTAAAGTGAACCAAAATGTATAAAGGCCAATTTTATTGAGTAAATATATCTAAACGGAAACGTATGAAATGAAAAGTATTGTTTATAAATTAAGTGGCCAATATTTTTCCCAACCCTACTTGCTAGTTGGGGTTGAACACCTAACAGACACCGCAACTTTAAGACTTTATAGTGAGTGGAATAAAATAAGAAAAAAAAAAAGAAAAATGGAGAGAGAACTACCAGAATCCAGGCTTCGGAAAATAGAAAAGAATCTTAGGTACACAGTCCAACTGGTCCCAAAATAATGGCCTGACATACCAGACCAAGGGAAAGAATGTAATTTTAACAACGAGACTCGTGGCGCTCGAGATACAAACATCGCAAGCGGTAAAAGAGAACACTATTTTTTAATCAAGTATATTAAAAGAGCACGAAGTAAAGTAAAATGGGAGGAGTAAAGGTTTGTATGTCATGACATTTTAAGTATATGAATATATTTTATCTAACTTTTTTTTTAAGACGCATCTTTGATGGTATTGATATTTTCCTATATAGTCTCTGGCATGTACTTTTTTTATTTAAGCACATAAGTCAACTATCGAGTCAATGGTGACCGCGTTATCTAATAGCTCGTGATCTTAATTTATCACACACTTATAGACGACGATTTCCCCACGTCCACCACGGACTCTGCCTTAAAATAAAAGTGGAGAATTACCCTGAGTACTGAACAATTCCTGGATAGCTCAGTGGTTAGAGCATTGACGTACTAAGCCAAAGATCCTGAGTTCGATTCACGTGTCCAGGTGTCATTTTTCAATTTAAAGATTATTATATCTAGATGAGGCTATAACCGTATTTAAGAACTATAATAGCTCAGATATTTAATCAATCACATTGATCTTTGTTCAGATTATCAATGATTTGATCACATAGTCTTAAATAATAGGGTCCCGGTGAGATAAAGCACCCAAGGAACTACGGGCCTCATATCACATAGTGATTATTTTTGGCCTAAATTAACTTAATAAAATAATAATATAATATTAGCACCGCGTCTTACTACCCGTTTGGGTTATACGCTTTAAGTACTAATTACACTAATGGGTTAGGAATTGGGAAAGTTGAATTAGAGGAAGTGAACCCACATTAGCATGGAGGGAGAGTGGAAAACCATTTTGGAAAACCCACCCTCAGTTCACCTGACCGAGATTCGATCCTCGATCTCCCCGTCCTCAGCATTCGAGCTCAAATTTAATATAACAAGACGCAAAATATAATTATCTTCTAATAACAAATGTAACCGTATCTACTAAATTAAAATATGGGAAAGTTACACTTAGTAGAGAATCATAATGTGTAAAGCAAATGTCGGTGCATTCAGATTGATTTAGAACCAAACCCCAACATTTCAAGAAGGTTTTGAGCACATCGGTTGATGATGAGGCAACTTTTCTTGAAACCCTAATGATCCCAGTGGGGATTCAAACCCTTTAGTAATAGGTTAGGGCCATGTAAGTCGGCAAACCCCTAAGTTTATTCAAAACATAACTACTGATATATCATTTTTCTACCAACAGGCTAAGATTTTCAACCAAACAGAAACATGTATTTGAACCAGATCTCTCTCTTTTTTTATACCCCCTTCGGACACTATAATGAGCTGTATCTTTTATATGCCGACGGCTTTGGAATGAGTTGAAAATCCTTTGCACCACTACCCTAATAAAAGTAACCACCTATCCTACCCTTCCCTACTAACACACACACAGACACACACCTCCAAGCTCTTAGAAAAAAAAACTGAAACGCGGCAGCCCAACATTGCCGTAACCGCACGTGACAAGAATCAAGATAAAATATTTTTAACGCTGAGGATATTTTTATTTAGGAAGAAGGGGATGATAGCTAGGAACTTTTGGCTTTGGTAGAAACAATTCCAGTTTTCGTTAATTGGTTCACCGTGTAAACTGTATAGGGAAGTTGTTTTTTTTAGCACCACTTCTTACTACCCGTTCGTGTTAAACGTATACGTAATAACTACGCTAATGTGTTATGGATGAGGATAGTTGAATTTATAGGAAGTGCATCCGAATTTTTGTGGCGATATAGTGAAAAAACCGTTCAAGAAAAACCACCCTCAGTAAAATTGACCGGAATTTGATCCCCGATCTCCCCGTCCTCGATAGTCTGGTATATTGTGAGAGTGTCACCTTAGACAATGGGGCCATCAAGCAGTTTCTAGAGATGTTCAAGATTCGTATATAAAATGTGGTAGAAATAATAGTTTAATTAATTTTCATTTTACTGCAGGTTTAAGGATATCCTCTTTGAAAATTTATAACATATTTTCAAAGTTGAAAAGTATTACTTTGGCGTGAGAATTGGGCCTAAAACCCTTGGCTTCGTGTTCCAATGTCAAACCAAGGGGCCAGAGTTTGATTCGTATGTCTAGGTGTCATTTTTCAACTTTGCGATATGGTGTGAATGAATGTCGTCGTCTATAATTCCATACGCTTACATAAATAATATTAATTATGCTTTCAATATGTTTCTTCATCTACTGACAAGAAACAAACTATCATATTTACATAACTATTTATTTATTCAGTAGCGTGTCTCACTACCCGTTCGGGCTATACGCTTAAGTACTATTTACGCTAATGGGCTATGAATTAGGATGGTTGGCTTAGAAAAAGTTAACCTCTATTTGCGTGGAGGGAGAGTGGAAAATCATTTAGTGACAACCCCCCCAGTTCACCCAACCAATACTCGAACCTTGATCTCCCCGTCCTAGACAATCTAGATTAGGGGTTTCCAACTGGTGGCCCGTGGGCCACATTCGACCAGTGTGACTACTTTCCGCTGCCTGCAAAATCATTTTAAGAAAAAAAAATCTCAAGAAAAGGTTACGAAAAATATTTCATAGCTCGTTCAAAAAATGTATTGATATTCATACTGCAAAAATGAGCAAACGAAGTTGATAAAGAATTAATAGTCAGCCGTTCTACAATTTAAGCACCGCATCGCACAGTGCAGAACTAAGCAAGAGTAGTTGGACACCTCCACTGACCTCTCTCTCCTTAAATCCCGTAACAATAGACTCCCCCGGTAAGGCTTACTGTCTACTACTACTCCCGTCCCGTTGCTTGCGTCCTTTAAGTGAATGAAAATGGACGGAAACTCAAGGAAACGCCAAATTGAAAATGAAAACAGAATTTACAAGGAAAGCTGGGAGAGTGACTAATTAATTATTAACAACAGTGGGAAGCTTCATTGTTTTGTATGCATGCAAATTGTGTCTGTACTAAAAGAGTACAATGTTAAATGACACTACTAAACAATGCATGAGAACAAGTATGCTACATATATGGAAGAATCTCGACACGCACTGGTTGCAGACTCCAAAAAGAAATTAAAACAACAAACAGGTATGTTTAGAAAAGTCTTACAAAATCAGTCATCTTCTCTGTACGCCTCCTACGCAATGTCACTTGAACTTGCAAAGGCGAAAAAAAACCTTCACTGAAGGCAATCTGGTTTAAAAGTGTACTATGGAAATGGCAAAGGCTTTTGGAGATACCTAAATGGCTGAGAAATTAGCCACTTTCCAACCAAACTGTACAGAGAAGGATCATTGATAAGGGAGAACAAGTAGAAAAATCGCTGATTAGATTGGTTAAAGAAAGCATGCATTTATCGCTATGCCTCGAAGAAAAGCACTGACCAGTCAGATGTCAGTCCGCTATTAATATTTATATGCACCACCTTCGAAGACCTGTTCTCTTCAAGGAACAACAAGAGGGAAGGACATTTATAATGCTTTAAAAAAACTGTCGACAGTGTGGAGACTTCAGTAAATGTTCAACCATTGTGACAGATGGAGCGCCAGCAATGACAGGGGAGAAGACAGGTCTGACGGGAGTGTTAAAAGAAAATGGCGTAACGTGTCCTATGATCCACTGTCCTATTCACCAGGGGGGGCATTATGTAGGAAATCAATGAAGAAAACTGAAGTTTTTAAATCTGTGGTTAAAATTATTTATAGGCCTATGTTAAGAGGTGGAAATCGAGCCCTTTTTCATAGACAACTAAAGCAGTTTTTGCTGGAAATTGAGTCAGAATATGGAGAATTGCTGCTGTACAACCATGTAAGGTGGTTGAGTGCAGGAAAGTTCCTTGAACGGTTTTTTGATATTCGCAAGGAAATCCCTAAATTCCTTAATAAGTTTGTCTCGTCTGATACCATAGAACTAGAAGAAGAAATTCAAAGCCCAGAATTCTTAAAGTCGTTATCTTTCCTAACAGACATGACAAATCACCTTAACACATGAAACCTGAGTCATCAAGGAAGAAACCAGGTCGTATCAGATATTTTGGGAATTGTAAATGGATTTCGAAACAAGTTAAACATTTTCAAACATTCTTTGGAAAACAATGAATTGACCCATTCCGCTTGCTGTCTACAATTAGCGGAGGAGAAAGACCAGAAAACTATAGATTTTTCAGATCTCAGTTCACACATTCAAGAGACCATTGAAGAATTCAACATACGGTTCAAGGAAATTGAAACACTGAAAAGCAGTGTACAGCTTTACATGAATCTTCTTGGTGCTACAATCGAGGAACAATAACCACACCTACAGTTTGAGCTGGCCGAGATACAAGCCGATACGTTCCTACAGATCAGACAAGAAAAGGGATCACATTTTTTTATAAACTGCTATCCAGTGAAAATACCCAAATTTAAGACAATTTGGACTAAAAATGACTTCAATGTTTGGGAGCACGTACTTGTACATATGTGAAAGTGTTTTTTCTTCTATGAAATTCATTAAAAATCGGTACAGAAGTCGACTTGAAGATTCTTCCTTGCTGCATCTTTTGAGATTAGCAACAACAGAGCTGGAGGTGGACACTCATTCATTGGTAGATGCAGCTGATCGAGCTCAGTACTCCCACTAAATTATCCTTTTTTAAGTTTTATTTTGACTACATTATTAATTTCAGTTTAACTTTGGAATAGTTTATTTTTTGCCATTTGTCAAATATTAAGTAAAATAAACTGATATTGTTGCTCTTCTTCGAAATTCAATTGTTTTAGGTATGCTAGTTTTTGTTTATTTTTAATTTCACTCTTTTATGCAATTGTAAAATAGTGTTTTAGGCAATTAAAATAATTAATCCTTTGTTTCAATTAAACTATGCATATTATTTCATACTGGTACCTCTGTTCTATTTGCAGAGTTATACGAAAATTGGCCTATTATTAAAGTGCGACCCGCAATCATGCCTAAGGTTTCTACTGTTGCCCTCGAGTCCTTACACGTTGGAAACCCCTGGTCTAGATGAACACGAAACTTGCACGTTAGAAAATTTAAGGCATGAGTTTAAAAGAAATACACATCAACCTTATCAACAATCTTTAGCCCTTGAGTGAGGTAAATAGAATAAAAATTCTTTAAAATGGTGTTTCCGTAAAAATAATGCTATACATTTTTTCACACTTTCCCTTTGATATTCAATTGGGAAAGGGTTGAAAGGGAGAGATTCTCAGGTATAGTTCAGCCACAGAGAACGCGATAAAAGAGAGTGGAAACATGCATGGAAGGTGTAATTTTAAAAGGGAACAGCCGTTTGCATTGATTTTGGAAATAGTTTAACGGATATTTTTATCTTAACGCTTATGTAAGCATTAAATATCCGGAGATAATGACTATTATTACTTTTAAATCAACTTTTAATAGGTAACAGTGGCAGTTATATTATAATAATTAAATTTTAATTTGCATTTAAAACATTTCTTCTTTAAGTCCTAACTATATTTAGTTTTCATAAAGTAAACAGATTTATATTTTATTAGATAAATATCTATAAATAATTTTGTGAAACAAATGTATTTGTGTTTACCACAATAACTGTTGGAAAAGGGTTAACTGTAGAATAATGTTTCAAAGAAAGTACTTTATTTGACAGTTAAAAAAAATACTAGATCTATTTTCACGTATTTGTACATCAAGTCATGTTATAATCAGCTGTCAGTTTTGATATATTTTACCAATACCTATGAAATGACACTAATAAAATAGTAAAATGTTATAATTTCTTAAAGGGGAATCCCCCCACTCTCAAATGGCCAAGCGATGGATTAAAAAAAAGACTGGAATTTATCCAAAAGCAACACATCAGAGAATATCAACGAAAAAGGTGGCATGAAAGAGCCAGATGAATTGAAAATAGTTTATAATATAGCAGTAAAGCTTGGACCAAGGCGTTTCAAAGATTGTTAAGGTTAACTAAATGACATCTTTGCGTCCAAACAGGACATGGCTGAGGAGAAATTTGGTGAAAATCAAGTTTTTTTTTATCTTGACTCTTCTTGATGTCCACAATGATCTCATTCTTGTAGCTTGCTTATAGGATAGTTATACTATACAAATGTTAGTCTGAATAATGGTTTTATTTATAATTTAATTTATTTATATCGTATTTCCAGTATTATAGGATGGCCTTAAAACGTCACTTTTAAGGGTTAGATTAAAAAAAAATTAAACTGGCCTTCTTGGTAAGAGTTCCCTCTCCGAAGATTCTCCTTGGATCCACTTTATTTTTCCACAAAAAGTTTGTATTTTCTCATTCTCTTTCTACTAGAATCTTATTATAAATCAAGGTTTTTATTAAATGCTCACAAAATAATATGCCATAACATAGCTATTTGTAATACTCGTAAACATTTTATTTGTAAAATACGAAGATTTACTCCCCGGAATAACTGTATAATGGATGTGTGTTTAAGGACATTTAACACCATAGTAACTGCATCGATGGCCAGGTGAACAATAACGTAACACTTTTATAATCCTGATTGCTGGTGACAGAGGGGCCAGGGCTAGACTCCAGGTCAGTTTAATTGAGGCGTTTATTTTCCTAAATTGTTTGCCACTCTCCCTCCAGTCTAGAGATGAACATTTTCCGCAGTGCCGGTTTGCGGTGGAAGGGTTGAATTGTAGAGGTGGCACCTATATCCTATTATACTTATAAATATAGGATGTCAAAAGAAGAGTTATTTATAAGAAAGAGGCACCAGGTTGGGGAAGGGGTATTTAGGAAGCATGGAGGATATGTAGGATATAAATGTTGGGCCAACCTTAAAATTATATTTATTAATTTATTGATCATAAAAAATTGAAATATGATATATGAACATAACGGGTTACAAAGGTTCGCATTCAATTGTATATTTACTACTTTTTTTAGCACCACGTCTTACTACCCATTCGGGCTATACGCGTATGTATTATTTGCGCTAATGTGTTAGGGATTAGAAAGGTTGAATTTATATTCACTGCAACCATGAGAGTGGGAAACTATTTAGGAAAAACCACTCTTAGTGCACCCAACTGGGATCGAACACCAATTTCCCTGTCATCCTGCGCGTTAGACCATGGGGCCATCGAATCTCATTTGATGATATTTCTGGTATTAACGCCTGTAGGAGAGATTAATATTATGTATGAACGTTGACATTTGGGATTTATATATTTCAATTACATTAGTTCTGTTTAATAAGTTGGAATTATTGTATGAAAAAAATTGAAAATTCTCTGGAAAAAATATAGGAAAAATTTTCAAAACAGAAAATTTTACGTCCCACATCTCTACTCACTACTAAAATGAATGTTCCCTTCATTTCAAATTCGATCTTCCTCGTACCTACTACATTGTTTTACACATTCGGCTAGTCTGAGACGGAAGTATAACTGACTATTCTAATCAAATATGTGATAATAATAGTTCAGAAAAATTGTACCCCTATTAGCGTGGATAGGAAATGGGAAAACCACGGGAATAAATATAATGTTAAATATCACCCCAGTTCACGTATTAGAATTTCGAGCCTCAACATTCTTGTCTTCATATATCCGGTCTCTATCAAACTAGATACCCTATACCATGCAACCACCAGTATGTGTATGTGTATATGTGTATGTTCTGTCCCCAATATGATAAACACTGACATTGAAGTAGGCTATTTCACATTCACGAAGATTTATCACCGTATAATTCAATTGGGAAATAAATAATTTTAAATGCATCAAAAGAGGGTTGATTTAGTAAACAGAGTTTGTGTGTTGAAAAACTTTCAGATTTGAAATTCTCCTTATAAATTTCCCTCTCAACGATCAGTGTTTCTAAAGCTGTCCCAAAACCTCGTGCAACCTATAGATAGGCCATTATTTGTATGACGTAACACCAATAATTCAACGTCACTTCCTCTCTCACCGTCTTTTGACAGGATTCTTGCTGAACTTCTTATCGGATTTTGACACATTTTCAGTCCCTGCCTCCCGCACGGATTCGAAAGGACCATTTAACCGGGACACGAGGTTGAAAGCTTACATCCGAAAGATTTAGTTCTGTGGTAAACAGCTTGACTTTTCTTAAGAGCCTATCTCACAGCCGAATAACAATAACAATAAATACAAGATTTACGTTTTTGCCTACTTGTATATTTCAAAGATATTTTGCGAAGCGGGTTGCATGTTAACTTGACACACCTAAGCAGTTGAAGCATTATCACACTAAGGGAACCAATGTGTGAAATATAGATAGAGAGTATAAATAAGCAGTTCAACCTGCTAAGCATTCCTTTTATCTACTGATAACAACTGCCCTCTTCCTCTGACGAGTTTACACAACCACTATACTATTTGCGTCTTGAAAGCGCTTACATTTTAACATTACTATTTTATTATTTCCTAATTTAGATAGACATATACTAAAACAGTCTTTTTTTTATCTACATCCTGGCAGGAAGACACTTACAGACCCTGTTCGTGATAAAGTCAAATATCCTAAGTTGTAGGTGATTTATAAAAACTACACTTACAAGTTAACTACTTCAAGATAAAATAATAATTTTGTGAAACTGTATGATTATTTTAAGAATTATTTGAGAATTTAAGGTTTTTGTTTCAACGTTATATCTTTAAAACTCGCCAAATGAAACGTAAATTAATAATCATGGTAAATCCTATCATTAGCTTGTGTGACGTCACAGTTGGGCAAAGTCCTTCAAGATCACATCAAAATGTGTCTCTCTGTATTATTCCTTGACGACAGCTAAATTGGGGTCAGTTTATTTGTTACTTCATTTTAAAATAATAACTTTGCTGATTCATTTCTTCATATTTTTTTTAAATATGATAAAATGGTTTTGATGTTCAAAATTCTACTATTGATGTAAATTAGAATATAGAAAACCACATCATGTTGCGATGCTTGTTTCTAGTTTTATTATATGATTACATTAAGTGCTATCCATGGGTTCGGACGGGCTCTTTAGGATATCGATTATTGATATCAAGTAGCTTAGGTAAGTAATACGGCTCCAACTATCCAATGCATCGAAGTGTAGTATCATGTAGTATTATTTTCTCTGGCATATACATGTTCTAAGGCGTCACTAGACTAGAATAGACAGCCGATGAAAAGGAAAACAGGTTTATAATTTCAATCGTGTGTGCTAAGGTTATTTTTAAAACTGGTTTTCCACTCTCCATCAACGCAAATTATGGTACACTTATCCTTAATTCAGGCTTCCTCATCTCTACCGCATTAACGTAATTATTTAATAAGCATTTAACCTGAACGAGTATTAAGAAGCGGTGTTTAAAAATGTAGTATTAATTAAAAAATAGTGAAATCATTGAGACCAATGAAAGTATTTTACTATTCCTAAGACCACAACCCAACTATTGGTTTGATGTGATTTCCATTCATATGGATTAGGGCATGAACTCAGCTATTCGGTTGGTTAATGCTGCCTGCACCATCTAGTAGAAATCACATACACTAAGTGTGTTTAGGAAATGTAATATTTACCCATTGCCTTACGCAGTGGATTTTAATGAGTGAACATGAAAAGCTCTTACCAGTTTTGACAGAGAGGTATTTTCACATAACTTTCCACGTTATTCTACATGACAAATTTGACATGGGACCTACGTATTTACTTCAACTTCGAAGAAGGTTGCTTTATGGATTCTTATTTTTCAAGAAAAATCCGCCAATCTTGGCTGGTTTTGAACACACAAGGGGATACAATTCTTGAATACCATGTAAGGACACACTCAGGAAAATCTAAATATACTTCTCACAGAGTACAAAATGATTTGATCAAAATTTGTGGATTTATAATCCAAGAAACGATTGTAAAAGAGGTCAATGAATGTGAATCATTTTCTCTACTGGCTGATGAAACTGCTGACATTAGCGGAAAATATCAAATATCTCTTGGAATAAAATACATAAAATAAGATGCTGATGTTGGCTCTATAATAAAATAAGAATTCATGGGCTTTGCCGAGCTTGATAAATTAGATGTAGAAAGTGTAGAAAATGCTATATTGCAATTCACGGAAAAGCTAGATCTTGACATGACTAAGCGTATTGGTTTTGGGTTTGACGGATGCACCACGATGGGTGGTAGAGATACTAGTGTTCAACAAAGGATCAGAGAGAAATATCCTAAAGCTGTATATTTTCATTCTGCATCCCACCAATTGAACCTAGTGGCCAGTGACCTCAATAATGTGCCAGAAATCAGGAACACAATTGGAACATCAAAGCAAGTGATACAATTTTTAGAGAGAGCACTCTTAGAAAGAAAATCATTTATGGTATTTTTGAAAATAGATGGTCTGAAAAATACAAGTCAATATGACATATTTCAAAATATTTTGTAACCATCAAGGAAGCTCTTAGTAATCTTATATCGATGATGAGGCGAAGCCAGAAACACGCTCACAAGCCTTCCAGTTAGACAGTGCAACATCACCTGTAGTGTTCATCTTGTGTCTCAAAATTGTATCCAGGTATTCTTCCTATCTGGAGCTAGTTGTGAACAAATTACAGTTTGTAAATTTTGACTTGCATTCTGTACATTGATACATAAAGAAGGAACTTCTGGAGGTTTTTCTTAAACTCAGGGTGGAATCGGAAGAATAATTTGCCGAAATTTTCATGGAAGTAAGAGATACACGTTATTATCTGGAAATTGACATCAATATGCCTAGAAATTCTACAAGACAAACTCATCGTTCAAACATTCCTGTGACCACTCCACAGCTACAGAGCAGCTAATTCTATTCCTTAATTAGACTATATAATTATGTCGCTTGAATAAAGATTTACAGATCTCAATGAGACGCCATTCAAAGCAATTTTCATTCATCCCTACTTGATGAAAGATTATTTTTTTAAAGTTTTTGTCAAAGCTATGAAAAAATTGTCTCACTTTTATGATATGATTTTTGGAAAAACATGGACTATGATGGGGAAAGTTAAACTAAGTGATCTCTTTTCAGAAATTGCATTCTTTCCGTCAGTTAAAAGGGCTCCTCTGAATTATATGACAATTCCGCCAACAACATGTAATTTGGAAAGGTCATTTAGCACCCTCAGGTGAGTGAAGACATGGCTTAGGTGCACAATGAGTCAAGAGCGTATTTCAAGCTTGTGTGTATTATGTGTTCACACAGACAGAGTAAAAAATCTGAATTTGGGTTGGCTGTAGATAAGTTTTCTAAAAACAAGTGAAATCTGCAGTTTGTTTCCTCTGAAAACTACTAAATATCATGGTGGTATTAACTTTTTCCATCATGATCACAATGTTCTATACTGTAATTATAACTGTAATTGTTTAGTTCAGTTGTAGCTTCTGCGTTGACAAAAACAATTGCTACAATCTTTTAATTCATTTGAAATGTATATTTTACATACCATCATCACACATGTAATATTAAGTTTCAATTGCATTTTTAAATCAGCTAAAACATTAATTTGTTCGGTTTTTTTGTAACTTTATAAATAAATTTAATGAACAGAACAGAAAAAAAAATTATGGGAATTTTTGATAGACATTTCAAATTTTAAAATAAGGTACTTGTTAGTTAATTACTGATTCTCAAATAGTATTTTAGTATATTGTACATTTATTAAAATGTTTGATAGCCATGAAAGAGGTAAGAATTTTGCTTCGCCCCTCTCCCCCCCTAAAAGTACTCATATGGGCGTCCATGGTCCTAATATATTTGTACAATGTGGCCCGATTCTTTTTAATACAAACGTTGAAGATATATACAATTTGAGATTTGGAAATTGAGAACTACTTTAGAAAATTTAGAAAATGAGAGGGGGGTACCAAATTGATAATCTCTACTCAGTAAAAATGTATTCAAAAATGCTGTTAAATTTGTGCCACAAATAAATGTGTGAGGAGTTCTTTTATCTTATGAAAAGGAACAAACACAAGAGAGATCAGGGATTATGGACACGAGTTTTTAACCAATTACGAATGTGACTTCATTACAAAATTTAAGGCCTTACCCTCGCAAACCAATTCTGCAAATAAAAGGTTATCCTATATTAATTCTAAGCTAAAAAAATAAAGTAGATACTTGAAAATTTAGTTTTCATTTTTTAATAAAAAGATTTAAAATTTACTTAGTTTTGTTAGGAGGGCGAATTTCTTTACTTTTTTAGATGCGGACCCTTCAGTATTCTCAACTTTAAAATTGACCCTTATGATCAAACGATTTTGACACTCCTACTTTAGAATATTCGATCACTGATATGAGTGTCAGTAATTCATTGTTTTCACTCAATGGATGCCTGCCCTGTTTAGTCTCTTATTATTATGTTTATACTATCATATTCATTGTCATTACGCCCATTTTCGTCCATAATGAATTATTGAATTATATTTAAATAAAACGTGGCATCCAATGAACCAGTCAAAAAATATTAAGGTTCCCTTGTGGCTGTCTTGACCAGCAGTCGCTCCGTGTGTAGGTAGGGTTATACCTATCTTTGTTCCTGGATCACGTCATTTCCAAAGATACTACCCCACCTTTATTTATATTTCATCAAGAAAAGACCCGTCTCGGTGGCGTAGTTATCTAACGTGCTAGTCTCGTGCTGAGCTAGACGGCCAAGGACGGGGAAATCAAGGTTCGAATCTCGCTCGGGTGAACTGGGGTGATTTTTCCTAAATGGTTTTCCACTCTCCCTCCACTTAAATTCGGGCTCACTTCCCCTTTATTGAACCTTTCCTATTCCTAGCTCATTAGAGTAATTAATACTTAGGCGTATAGCCTGAACTGGTATTGAGACGCGGTGTTGAATAAATAAAAAATAAAAAAATCAAGAACAAGAGCTACGAGATAAACAGCTACGAGCGCCATAATGAGTTTTTATCACTAGATTAATTAATTATTATAGTATATGTACCATTTCTCTTGTTTATTTCAAGAGTGGGCCTCCAAATTGTGCTGTATTTTTTTGGATATCCGCAACTTCATTCCCATAAACATTTTTAGGGTAGAGGAAGAAAACATAAAAGACTTATAGGGATAGTGATTAAAACATGACAAAGGGAATAAGGGAATAGGAATAGATAGCAGAGCTTGGCGCTAGTGTCTGCTTTACGTCGTGTGACCCTGATTAATAATGCATCGTTCACTTGTCACGCGGCAAAGCAACGTAGACCGGGAGTCTCAAACGACTTAATCAGACCACCCTTTTCTAACAACTACATTTACCCGACGTTGAGAGGAAAGTGACCGCATATATACGGCAGACGTCCAGACACGGAATTTACACAAAGTACACTCTCGAATGTATTTAGTGACTGTTCAAACACAGCTCTCAAAAGTTTCCGTTTCAATATCCACATCAGCGGTCACATGATATAAGTTACTAGCCTCGCATTTACGATTGATAACCGCACCAGTGGTCACGCTATCGAAAGCATACAAAGTTGGTTATTACACATAGGTCAAGGTTCGAATCTCATCTAGGTGCATTGGAGGTGGTTTACCTACATGTTATTTATCACTGTGATGTCTCGTCCCATTTTCACGTTAAAACGGGTCAACTTAATTTAAAACAATCTTAAGCTATTCTTAACCAGAGAGATAAATTTAATATTAAAAAATATATATGTCATTGAACTCTCTGAAGTTATACAAATCAATTACATAAAAAAAAACATATTTTTTAGTAATTTCATTCACTATTATGGATTGCAAGACTCACTAATTTGGTTCTTTCCCCGAATAGTAATTTTACCATTGTAGGCCTATTCATATACTTTTATCATCATTTCTTACTACCCTTTAGGATTGTAAGCTTATGTACTAATTAAGCTAATGTTTTAGGGATTAGAAAGTTTATATTTAAGTAAATGTACTGCATTCGCATGGTGGTAGAGTGGAAAACCAGTACACCCGACCGAAATTCGAACCTCGATCTCCTCGTCATTGGCAGTTCAACCTAGTAGAATAGTAGAACGTTAGACCATGCGGCCACCGAAGCGGGTCCCTATTCATATTACTTAAAAATACCTCAATTTTACTAATACAAGATGTACACGTACACGTTTGTTTGTTTGTTCTAAGTACATTTTAGGCACGTTAAAGTCTAGACTCTAAAAATCATTTAAATAATGTGTGTGTATGTGTGTGTGTGTGTGCACCATATCTTACTACCTATCCAGAATACCTGAAAATTTAAACGTATGGGGGTAGTATTGAGGAAGGTAGGATAAAAAGGAAGTGAATTCTCATTTTCTTGGAGATATACGAGGAAAAAAACCTTAGTACACCCAACTGGGAGTTAGTTGAACCCACTCCTCGCTATCGACAAACCCGAATAAATTATCTTGACATTCAGATTTCGTACCAAGCAGCGTGGGTAAACTGTCTAGTAAAAGTGTCAAATTACATTTAAAAATAGAAAGAAACCTGGAAGTATAGGGGTAGGGTGTCAGACCTCTGTGCAAAGGGTCCAGGGTTCAAATCCTGGTCCCGACACAAATTTGTCTGGTTACCAAACCCTTCCATCACCTCTGGCAAAGTGTGCTTTAACGCTTTGTGAATGTGTGGAATGCCGGCCCACACCGTGGTTCGGAACTCAGGTTAAACTGTAAGTCCCCCTCTGATTTTCACCCTCATCAGTCTCACGTATCATCCTATCATCTGGTGATAGTGAAATTAATGGGGCTCTCACCTAAAAAAGGAATGCCTCCATAAGCCAGGAGAGCAGGAGTATTATAAGGTCGAATGGCTAAGATCTAGAGCACCAGCCTCACCCACTCACTACCAAACTAAAACCAAATACAATTAACACATAAGTAAAGGTATGTTCAATTTATCTTAGCCTTCATTCAACCCTAAGTGCCATAGTATGTATCATTAAAAGAGTAGATATTCAAACTTGAAGGCCAAAGGCGTGACCACATTCAATGGAAGTGCATTCAAACAAAATCGTCAAAAATACGTTTGAACTAACTGAACCTTCGTTTAGTTTCCAAATTTAACTTATGTTCCTCGCACTCTTTGTTGGACAACACAGTTGTTACTATCAACCATCCTACCTCCCTTCCCCCGTTGTGGTCTCTTGATGAGAATTCCAATACGTAGTCAACGAGCACGCAAACAAAATGGACTGCCGAGGCTGGTATCGAACGTCTAGTATCGATTTTCTTAGTGAAAAAAGTCAACACTTTTTGTGTCTAGAGTGCTAAGTGTCTGTCCTTTTGGGTCTATCCGCAAATGGTCTTAATTTATGAGGCAACTAAACCTTTACATTCTACGGCCCTCTCCCCCTTTATTATTTTGTTTATTAATTTCGCTTACAACCTCCCCCTTTTCTACAACCCCATCCTTAGATACATCTCTTTTCAATAACGATTAAAATAGAAAATATATCATAAAAAAGATTAAAAAATCCATAGAATGACATATTATAGGCTGGACACTCAACCACGTCGTTGGATCCCTGTTACAGAAGACTAAGTTTTTATTTATATACAATAAAATATGGTTATAACATAGTATTTAATAAACCTTGAAGATATTTTGGACGCAAGGAAAGCTTATAAAAGTTTTATTAATACATGTTAAAATACCTTTCTATTTCAATAAGGATTTATAATACTCTCTCAAGGGGAATTAATTGGAAATTATGGGGAGGGGAGGGATTATTTAGGCCAACTTACGTTTCCAGAAGGCATTCAGTATGTTTCTAATTTTTCGTCAATGACTAGTCTTTGTCGTAGTAAAGAATAAAATATTATTTGAAATAGTTTTAAATATTTCAAATATTTTAATTAGTTTAAATAGTCTCATAATATGATCCTCAATAAACTTTTGTCTTTATATTTTAAACATTTTGATTGACACCAAGCAGAAACACTAGTTTAGTGGTCATCAATATACCGTGTAACTCTGTTGAATGGTCTTGAGAGAGCTCTAATTTCTACATGGTGCTACATATGGGCTAGGTACGGGTGGAGGTGGAGGTAAAAAGGCAATAAAAAGTGTAATTTAAGGACTACCCCTCATACCTGTCTCAATAACAATCGTATGAGAATTTCAAAATCTGTATTTAGTCTATCGAAAACCTAAACGTGGCCTATAAGGGATGCTTTAAGAGATAATTCTACGTGCACCACGTCTTACCACCCGTCTAAGCTATCTGCATATTTACATAAATAGCATGGGTGTAAGATAGGTTGGATTTAAATTAAATGTAGCCACATATGAGGGGATATATGGTGAGAAATCATTTAGGATAAATCATTTCAACACACTCGAATGAATTTTGAACCTTGATCTTTTNTTATGATTAAAATATTACGGTAAAATTAAGAGTAAATGCAACCGAATTTTCATGGAGGAAGAGCGAGAAATCATTGAAGAAAATCACCACAGGTACACCGTCAACTCCTAAGCTCAGTCGATAGCCTGTCTGCCCACTCATCTAAGGGTCCCGGGTTCGATTCATCATTGGTGAAATGTAGGTTTACCATTTACAGTGATGAATTAACGGCTGGGGTCTCGTTGTTGGGTTTGTCCTTATCTTAAGTTATATTATAAGACATATGATTCTATGATAGGCCTAGCGAGCTGGTAGTGGAAAATATGTTACTTGAATAAAAAAAACTGACCCGGACCATAGGCTAGAAACAGTAATGGATGTAAAAAACCACTGGTACACCCAGCCGGGATTCAAAACTCGACGTCCTCATCACCAACAAAACAGCACTAGAGGAGTATAAAATATTGTCCATGTACTGACCAATTAGGGTGCTAACAGAATGTATTTGATACATTTTCACAATTGTTGTAAATGAGACGATTAAGTATTTGTGCAACTCTTAAAACACGCTTCATCATAAAAGTTTTCTTTAAATTATATTCAATATTTTTTTTGGAAAAGTAGTAAGAAATTGTCAAATTTAACAACCATCCTCCTCCCCTTATATCAATTAAAGCTGAGGAGGTCGCTATAAAAATGTATCGTAGTTTTAAAAAGTGTGAGGACCACTGTGCTATATAGATTATAATATTACGAATATATTTGGTTACTTTTCCCCTTTTACTACAGCAATCAAAATACAATCAAACACTTGAATTGATACAGTTCCAAGTTTCTAATTCCTGAGATATGCAAACGCTGGATTCGTCGTTAAAACCAAATCCATAATTGTAGCGATTTCAACCTTTCTAAAACAAACAACATTTAGTAAAATTCTGTTATTAATAGAATTCAAATCTGATATTCTCATATCCCCTTTATAAAACAGACTTTAAAAAGAAATAAATCTTGAAGTAAACATTATAAGATGCAGATATCGTGGACAGTAAGACGCTTAGCATAAAAAAAATACTTTTAGCCCTATCATAAAACTGTTTACAAATTATTATTTAGTTAGCACATAAGAACGAACCAAAGTTTCCAAGGGCCTGTAAGGAGGGGTAGGGGAGTGGCACATATATCCTCTAGACCGAGAGAAAAAGGCACTTCGTCAATTTAAAGGTACATCGTAGGGGGGAGAGAGAACATTGCCACGCCACCTTCTGGGCTCTTTTAAAATTGTTCAGCAGAAAATTGTTCAAGCGTCTTGTTATTTATCCCCAGGATCCCCCCGAGGAGTTGAACAAATAAGTTTTTCTTCCGCATCGTAGCTCTAGCACCATGGTATGGAAAAAACAGTAGCTTAACCTTCCAAAACCATCCTCAAAAGTAGCATAGAAATCTATTTTGAGCAACAATTCAATAAATTAGTCCCTACAACACTGGATGGGCAAATTAATGCACTTGAATCATATTGCAACTACATGCAATTTCATAGGAAGGGCCTATGTTTTGTGACTAAAATGGATTTTACAGTCTTTTTTATATAGGTATTGATAGTATAAAATATCAAAAGTGACAGTTTCAGATCACATGTCATGACATATAGCCTAAATACTTGAAAGTAGATTCAGTAGCTTTTATATTTGTCAAATAAAGCATTCCTGATGGAAGTTGGACTGTAACTAATATTGAGTTAAATTCCCAGCAAACTTTTTTGAGAGCGTTTTCCCTAAATGTGTTTTTCCTTTGTGGTTTATTTATTCCTCTCTTAATTCTAATATGAGTTAAATCTTAAAGAGGTTCTCCTCATCTCACAAAATCATAGAAACAAATCATTAGTAGTCCTTTTGTTGAACGGAAAACTTCTGATATACGACGTTTTATAGTTACTATTTTACACTAACTTTATTTATAAAAATAGATAAAACATACTTTAGAATGTGGATAATGATATATAGATATTTTACATGAGTATGATCAAACAAATGTTCTATTATCTTGGAATATTAACGTTTAACTAGACCACACTATTGTACAATCAGGTATACCAAGTCAAAATAACAGATCGAATAGTACACGGTTGCTAGTAGCGAAATCGGGTGACCTGGCGGTCTAGGAGTAAGGTGTAAAACTTATGTGCTGGGGGTCCGGGATTCAATCCTCGGTCCCAGCACAGATTTATCTGATCGTCAAACCCTTCCTTCACCTCCGACCAGATGTGAATTAACCACAACTTGTAATTGTGTGGAACTCCAGGCCTCCACCGTGGTTCGGATCACACGTTAAACTATAGGTGCTCCATTTCATCTCACAGTCAGTCTACATTACATATCAGCGCAAGTGCGTATAACCCGAATGGATAGTAAAACGTGGTAGTAATAATAATAATAACAACAATAATAATATTAGAAAACCAATCAACAGAATTTTTATATTATGTACCACATATTTGTACCTTTCCTAACTATCCTCAGATTTACAATAATGAGGTAGAGTTGAGGAAGATTGATTTAACAACAAAAATAAACTACACGCATTTGCATTAAAGAAGTAACAATTTACCTTTAGGTCTAATGGCACCATATTATGGTATAAACACCGTTCCTCTCTTCATTGTAAAATACACATTATTGGTCCCTCGTATATATTCCTATAATTCTTTCTATTATCCCTAACATGTATAGTATCGTAGATATTATTTTTTGTATTTGATATGTGATCTTATAAAAATATTTTGAGTACAAAATAGATCATGAATTAAACCATTGAACAGTAACTTAATCACTGGCGTAGTTAAATGATAAGGAGGAGGGCACATTTCAAACAGATCCACCCCCCGGTTCTCCCCCAATAATATGCTCAAAACTAAAACTCTTGGTACAATAACATAAATAATGAATGATTTTATTCAAAAAAATTAACGCCAGGTCTGTAGAAGCGCATAATTGATTAAAGGTAACTGTCATGTTTATTATTATTATTATTATTATTATTAATATTAGCACCACGTCTTACTATCCGATCGGGTTATACGCACTAAAGCTAATGAGTAATGGTAAGGTGATTGTGAGATGAAATGGAGGATCTACAGTTTAACGTGGAATCCGAACCACGGTGGAGGCCTGGCATTCCCCACATTCACAAGTTGCTATTAATACACGTCTTGTCAGAGGTGAAGGAAGGGTTTGATAATCAGATAAATCTGAGCTGGGACCGAGTATTGAACCCTGGATCCTCAGCATATAAGTCTGACCGCTTACCCCTAGACCACCCAGTCACCTTAACTGTAATGTGTAACTTATAGAATTAATTCATTTTATCATAATCATTTGTTCTATTCAGTCAAATTGAAATATGAATCGTTTTATAGTGTAAAGTTTTTTCCTCTTCCCTTCATCACTCCCCAAAAATAAGAACTTCTAGCAGCGCCTATGAAAAACTAAATACTTCACATCAGGAAATGGTAAATAAGAATTAATTTTTGTAAGTTACATCTATAATAGATGCTAGCACTACAAACCTTGAACGGAATCATCTCTTTCGGCTGTAACCTTGATAATCTCGGTTAGTGAGTCAGATGGGCCAAGCTGCTCTTATTCCCACATGAAAGGGGCCGAGAGGGGGGATCACGCCTTCAGGACCAATAGTCTAAGAGGAGGGAGAGAAATGAGGCTTTATAGGGATGTGGGCGTACACTCTCTTTCAATAGTTGAAATAATGAAGTGCTAAATTATTATTATTATTATCACTGCGTCTTACTACCTGTTCGGGCTATACGCACTTACGCTAATGTGTAATGGTAGGGTGATTGTGAGATTAAATGGAGGACCTACAGTTTAACGTGGAATCCGAACCACGGTGGAGGCCTGGCATTCCTCACATTCACAAGTTGTGATTAATACACGTCTTGTCAGAGGTAAAGGAAGGGTTTGGTAATCAGACAAATCTGTGCCGGGACTGAGGATTGAACCCCGGACCCCAGCACAAAAGTCTGACACCTTACCCCTAGACTACCAGGTCACCAATGAAGGGCTAAAAATAATTACAACGTAATCTAACGTTTTTAAAGTTGCTTTTCCTTAGATAAATAATAAATACACGCGTTCGGTAAATCAATCTTAATGACAATTATTAGAAAAATTAAGTTATCTTCCTCATCCTGTTTCGTTATATTAAGCCCTTTACAATAAGTAATGTATAACTTTATGTTAAATTTGTGAATACAAATGATAGTAAGATAAACATTTCGTGGGCAAAAATAATTCGAAAATTGTCAGCCAACTATTGTCAAGAGCTTCGGTTTTTTCCCATATGGCCCATTCCGTTAATGGAACAGTTAATCCTATAATTATCATAATGTAAATGTCGTTTGAGTACAATCAGAGTAATGGCTAACCGGTCCCGTGGTGTAGTGATCAATTCACCTGGATAGGAGCCTAGATGACCCGGGCTCGATTCCCGACTGATATCTTGAGTATTTATACCTTAAGGGGAATGATACCAACGGTCACCAGGGTTTGTTTAATTAGGCTTAAGTTAGGTTAAGACTCACACCAGCTCCCCAACTTCATAATCACTATAATCACATCATCTTATAGCGGGTACGTGCAGACAATCTCCTATGGTGTATCCCGAGCAACAAACACCGTGTACCACCAGAGAGGCGAATAGTCTACATACAGGCCATTGGACCGAATATCATGTCATTCCTGGTCATATATGCCCGATGATTTAGAAAAAATAACAATGGTTACTATTTGCAGGTTATAGTATAAAATTAATAAAACTATTTTCTGGTTGAATCCTATATTTAAATAAATGTTATTATAATCACAAAGTAACGTGTAATTAAAAGAGATTAGTTGTTAAATAAAAGTCAAATTAAAGCTTTTATTATTATAATCTACCTATCACAAAGTAATGTAAAAATAAAAGAACGTGTTTAAGTTCTGTTTCGACCTTTCGCCGTAAGAGCAATGGCCAAAGAGAACAGCGACACCTGTGATTGAGTTGAGTTGTATGTTGGAAGTCAGTATCATATAACTGAGTTGTATCATGGATATTTCAAGATACGACCGTGTTGGCCAAGAGTTGTATTAGAAAGCTATCAACGTAGGCGGCGGATCAGTTTGGATACATTGTAAAACTTTTTAAGACTGTGCATTTGAATTAATAAATGAATATTGTGGTTGTGAAACTTTTGATTTTTTAACCAATGACCAGTAAAGCATTATTGTACAAAAAGCTCAATGATCGTGTCGTGGCGAGTTGGCGCACAACCAATATAAATATTTATGTCAATGTTTCTGCAATAAAATGGGTTAAAAGCTTAAAACCGGTATATGTATACGTTAATAATCTTTTTGGTAAGAATGGGGTGAACTGGTGATCTAGGGGTAGGGGGTCCGAATTCTGTGCTGAGGGTCTGAGGCACAATCCTCGGTCCCAGAACAGATTTATCTGTTTGCCAAACCCTTCCTTCACCTCTGACAAGACGTGTATTAATCACAACTAGTTAATGTGGGGAATGCCAGGCCTCCACCGTGGTTCGGATTCCACGTTAAACTGTAGGTCCTCCATTTCATCTCACAATCACCCTACCATTACATATTAACGGTGCTAATAATATTTTTTTGGGAATAGCATGACACATTCTTTCTAAACTCTATTTGATTGTCCAGATTGTCACTTTGCCCCATTGAATAAAAATAAATATCTACAGTCCAATTTTCATAAAAAGGTCCTTATTTGAGTTATATATAGGTTATTAGATCTAATTGCATATATTCACACGTCAGGTCATGTGATCTGCATCCATCCCATTTGATAAATTTTATAAAAAGGTCCACCAATAAAACAATACTAATAGTATTGTAAATATATATCAATTCTGGAAGTACCAACAACATGTATTTTCTAAACGAATATTGGACTGTGTTCACAGACATTTTTGGATACCCTGAATAGACATATTTATAATGCAGAAAAGTGATCTTGTGATCTTCTTTAAAATAAATTAATTTAAAAAAATTGTTCAGTAATTTTGAATAAAATCAGCTATTAAAATTGTATCTAAGAACATTTTAAATATATAAATCTAAGGCCAAATAAAATATGTTATTCACGAGGATGTTACTTGGCACACCCCTTAAATTTTGACCCTTAAAAAATACGCACACTATTATGTAGTCATGACAACACACTATTTGATGACGTAACCCTTCTCCACCCTTCTGAGTCAGCCCTTACAGTTTTATCCCCTAAGCGTAGTCCTTATGTCAACTGTTTTTATATACTTCATTGTATCGATTTTTAAGACATTGGGGAGAGATAAAAAAAAACATACACCCCCATATGTTGGCCCAGTCATATTCAACGGTACCACCAACGCAAAATTGATGTAAACTATTGCTACATATTCTGTGCTGTAGCAAACAAGAGTATTCGACCACTGAAAACTATCGGACATTATTTAAATGTCTTCGTTTTAATTGTCTTGGGAGTCAAGGATTTTATATTGTTGAAACACATTAAAGAAGACTCCTAAGGTCAGATCCAAGGAATTTTTTTAAAGATTTATCTCATGACCTTTAATTTGAAATCAAAGAATATCTATTAAATATAAATAATTTTCCCCCTAGTTCGGAAAATTTTATTGCTTATGATAATTTAAGGTGAAAATGTGGAACTAAATAAAAGCATATGACTTACAAACTCATATAATTTTATAAAAGACAATACTCCCAGTCCCTTTGTCATTAATTTATTACTGTGAAATTAGAGACTTCAATTTTCCAAATAATAAATTTGTCGGGAATTCCAGGATTTTGTAACATTACGTGGTATAATGTTACAACTGGACCCCGCCCAATACTAACGTAAATAGACATATCGCATCAAAGCATACTACCCGCTCCAATATAAGTTCAACTCCATTAGGATCCCTACATTAGTATGTTTCTCTGTTGTAGTTCTTGTAGGCTAAGAAGACATAATAAATACGAGGCGGCACAATATATTTCATTACTCGATCCAATTCTAAGTATTAATTTGTTCATGTACTTACAATACTAATCTGCTCACAATAGAATCCTGCAAGGCTGGCCGGCACCTTGAATCCTATACTGGCGAGTGGGTCAAGGGAGATCCAGTGGGTCAACAAGCGTCCCGGCACTCCGGCTGTACTAGCGCGAAATAAGCCATGAGCTATCAATTTCAACTAGACGACAATTATGTTTCCGACCTCTGACGGATGCTAGAGGAACATACTTCAAAACATCGGGTAATTGGAGATATTCACGGATATTCCGATGGAGCGAGGGGAATCAACAATGGTCACGTGACAGTTTCAATGCATCGTTGACGTCATCATGCGTGTATTTTTTGTACTCCCACCTTCCTTTCCAGAACAACGAAATCGCTATATAATGGCTTCGCAAGCTTGCCATACTTGACTATTCTACGATCAACGATCGACGACAAACCATTGTCATTGACCTGGGCAATGGCTGGAGAAATACTTGTAAAATGTATCAAAATCGTCGCTTAGACGAGTGGAGTTATAAACTATTATTATAATTATTATTAGCACCGCGTCTTACTACCCGTTCGGGCTATACGCACTTACGCTAATGTGTAATGGTAGGGTGATTGTGAGATGAAATGAAGGAGCTACAGTTTAACGTGGAATCCGAACCACGGTGGAGGCCTGGCATTCCTCACATTCACAAGATGTCTTGTCAGAGGTGAAGGAAGAGTTTGGTAATCAGATAAATCTTTGCCGGGGCCTGGGATTGAACCCCGGCCGCCAGCATAGAGGTCTGACACCTTACCCCTAGACCACCAGGTCACCCAAGGAGTTATAAACTCTAACTTCTTTATCAACTATAAACTTTTGCATATAATATTCAGTTTCAAAGTCTAACGTATTTATAATTTAATCGTCAATTTATTTTAAATACTCTATCTTTAAAATGTCGCCGCTCGGGCGCTGGACTTGTGCTTATATATTTATTCTCGTAAATATCCTAAGCTATGTGCTGATTAGAAGTTGACATGTTAATATTTAATTGTTTGGAATTATACAGTATTCCCTTTTTTGAAGTAACTTTTCACATTTAAAATTATGGTTTGAGTTAACGTAACGTGAAGTAACTTTTTATTGGAATTTGAATTAGGATAACTTTAATCTATTGTAACGTAAGTTCTGTTTGAACAGCTAATGTGTAGTTAATTGATGGAACTGTGTGTCCCATATTCTCAGTCAGATCGGATAGTCCCGTGGGAGTTTGGCTTAGGTCTGATAGTCAAACCCTCACGTTTTGTAAACACTGTTGTGTGGTCGTCAAATTTAAATTACTTTATTGATATCGTTTTCTGTGAATTACGAAACCTTTGTAACCATATCAAGGTGCCCATTAGGCCCTTATAATTTTGTATCGCATTTAAATATTTACGCTGTGGTATTGTCTCATATAGACTGGTCTATCAATATTGTGATGGATTTCATGTTTCCTTTTGTTAAAACACTTGCGCAACTTTTATGATATAAAGTTGTTTGCTTCGAGCATATTTTCCAACAGTACTCATTATGATATAATGAGACCATTTATTGCCATCTGCACTATTGCCATTTAAATGAATAAAACTGCTAATTTTTTTGAATCTATATTTTTTTATAATTTACATTCTTCAAGTATGTTAGGATCATCCTCTCCCTTTTATTACTTTTTATGGTTGGTAGTATTAGGACTCAGGGAGGGTGCAACAATTTGAACTAGAAAAGGTTAGCTCAGATTTTTAACATTTAAGGTGGTCATATATTGGAGTTAACTCAACTGTGGTAGCATAATCTAAGTAATCAACCAGTCTCACAATAAACAAGACTCACTGCGATGAAGATATTGAGGTTTGAATCTTAACCGAGAACAATGAGGGAGTGTTCAACATATGATTTATCATTCGGGGTTTTTCAATACTACTTCTACAATTTTTCTATAATACATTCTCCCCTTGCCTAACCCTTAGATTGGAAGTGTAAGTAATATATACGAAAAAAGCAGAATTGTTTGTAGTTTTTATAGCAAAAATATTCCTTGAACGAGATAAATAAAATATACAGTATTTTCCAGTAGAAGTTTAGAGATTAATTTCTTTCTTTTCTACACTTGCTGAATAGCTCTCAAGGCTGTCCTGGAATTTAATTACAATTTTTTCTACTCGTTTAAAAGATTTTCATTTAATGAAAATGTGCACATGACAGATATTCGAAACTAATTGCTGACATCACCATGTGAAGAAAATTAAACACTGTGTTTCTATTGGAGCAATATTTGATATATTTCAGCCAAAAAAGTGTTCCTATAAAAAGTGCTAAAACACTCTTATTGGCTTGCTACACTTCCTTCCTAAATTAGTCTGCTATAGTTAAGGTTTTAAATTTAATAAGTTTAAAAAATTATAATAATTAAGGTGGAGAGGGGAATTTTTAAACTCATTTAAAAAGTTGTATAAAAATTATGTCTTTCTTATTATAAAATGAGGATAAAATAGATATTGAAAATTCTACAAGATGATATTTTCATCAGTTTTTAGGCAAAAATATATTAAAATTACTTAGGAATCAAATATATTCTACGTTTGATATAAATAAGTTAAGGTTAGGTTGTAGATTAATTTATCTCGATTAATGTGTTATGTTTTTTAACCATTGTTGGGTTTATGTTTTCCCGTTTAATACGGGCTAAGGACGAGTTGAGTAATTTTGAGAGAAATTTCCATCTTTAACAGGAAAAACCCCCAGTAAGTGCATCTGGACAATATCTGAGCACTAGACTCTTGATCAATTACAATTAGATTAAATTTGATTCAAACGGCCCAGCTCACTTAGCCACTAAGCCCTGCCCGAGAAAAATATTAACCTACGATGATTTCATTCAAAAATAAAATAGACGTAAACTTATTTTACTCTGTCTTAGATGAGACTGAGAACAAAGTATTTACATTTAATGGTTTAATCGTAATTAAAACATAAATAATAAAACAAGAAAGAGATAGTCATGTTTAGGTAAATAAGTCAAATTTTATTTCTATAGATGTTGTTGAAATTGCCACCATTATTTTTTTAAACGTGTAAATAAAATAATTAATAAATTATAGAGCTACAACCTGTATTTAAAATCTTTTGTGAGTATTTTTTTACCTTTATTCAATTAAAGAAGCTGTCATAATTAAACAAAAAATATAGCAAAACCTATAATTTTCCTTATTTCTTTAAATTATTTCCAACATATTATTTTCATCCTCCCGACTAATTTAAGAAAAGAGTTTGGACAATTTATTTTTTGCGTCTCATGGTTGGTTTAACACGCCTCTTGATCACAAAAAAAGGGGTAAGGTGAAGGCCTCATTATCCTCCACACATCCTTATTCCCCTCTCAATCGATAATTCAAGAGTATGCTCACAAGAAAGAACAAAAGAAACTTGAAGCGATTGAAAACAACTTTTCAGTCTTCCCTTTTGAAAAAAAACAACTTGTATCCTTTCTTCCAATGAGAAGAGAAGGGAGTGTAGTAGCCAAGCAATGAATCATTACAAATTAAGAATAAAGTCTTGAAATCCACCAGAGGGCATTCTGGGTATGGGGGGAAGTGGGGAAAAGGGTAGTAGTAGTAGTCCGTAATTCAATCCCTTTGCCTCCCCGAATATCATCACTCACACTACCTTCATTCCAACCTCTTTGTCAAAGGCGAACAAGGGATATGTGACTAGCGCCTTATTTTCCACCTGTATGTATTTTAATAGTAGATAAATAAATTACTCTCAAATCTAAATTAAGATAATAAAAATATATAATTTTAGACAAACTTTTATTAGATTGAAAATATCTCTAGAATTTCTTAAAAATGTGATAAAAATAAAATGGAAAAGTACAAATACAACGAACGAAATCATTCATGTAATTTCTAGGGGAGAGGACAAAAGCGCTTAAAATTATCCTTAAAAATCTGTTATAAAAACATTAGCTTGAGCTTATTATGAACAGGGTTGTCGTACCATTCAAAACAAACAACAAAATCAGCTCGATGCAACAGACCACACAATACCTCAAACTAAGGATGTTATATCTTGGATTAATCTTAGTAAAAATCGATTCTTTACAATTAATTGATATTAAATATCGATTCAAAGGCCTTGATCTGATTCACAAATATATTATTTATATGACGATTTCAAAAGGATTGTACCAAAAAATCGAAAGGAAACAAAACCATAAAGTTAATACAGGAATATTTGTATTTAAGAAATGTTTTTTTATTATTAATAATAACACTTTGAAATCAAAGTGTGAAACCCTGGGGTACAAATTAGTTTAAAATATATTATGCTATATATAATTATTTATATAGTAAGTAAGTACGTAGTTAAGGTTATGTGGTGTTTTTATGGCTGGCCAATACAATCATGAAAAATTAACTACTATTGCAATATATTAAAATTAAAATTTAGTCTTGTAAACATTATATGAATCATAAAAGGGTTTAATTGACCATTTGTTTTACTTAAGCTTGTTTTATAATGTGACAAAAATAAAATTATTTAGCACAACATCTTACTAGCTATTCGGACTATATGCTTATGTACTAATTACGCTAATGGTTTTAGAGATTAGGAAGGTTATATTATAGGAATATTACCAGCATTTAGGTGGAGAAGGAAGCGGGGGTGGATTTTTATTTTAAAAATCAAAATCTGTTCTCAGTACACCCGACCAAGATCCAAGCCTCAATCCTACAACCACCGGCAGTCTATTCTAATGTGAGAGTAGTTCTTTAGACCATTTGGCCATCAAAGCAGTTTGTAATCATAATCGAATGTAGGATTAATTTATCATGTACAAATTATTTTTACTATTATAATAGCCTACTAGTTGACTATCACCAGTTGATTAAATTAAGCATTGTAGGAAAATAAACTTCAATTTAATGAGCTCAGTGATTGTTTTTTGTTTTTACAAAAATATATATATACAAAGTTCATACTTGAAACTAATTAAAGCAAATTTTTTTCTAATCGTTGAATCAATATGTCCTAGATCGTAATAATATACTCAATTTTTGTTCTAGATTAATGCAAGATCTCTTGATCAATCCAGAGAATCAATTCAAGGCCTATGGATTGAAAATGGCTACCTAAAAGGACAGTTTACTTCTAAAACTAGCACTATAGATTACAATATTTGACAGAATACACTATAAAAATCTACGTTTCATGAGTAATTTTGTTTTTAATTTATTTAATGTCTTGTAACGGTGTGTATGTATTTTAATCAAATAAATTCAGGGTGTGGAAGAGTATATACATTTCTGCTTCCATTTACTGCGTTTCTACTTTCCATCTACACAAATGAGGGTATATAGCCTCCAAATTCAATCCTACTCATACATAACAAATTATTGTAACCTGAATGGTTAGTAAAACGTGGTGTGAAACATATTTATAATTCATTAAGAAAATTTGGTCCAAGCCTAATTACACAGGAATCTGGTATGGATTCAAGCCACATAAATAATCTTTATAAATCATCTGTAACTTGTACCGTATGCTGAGTAGGTTTTGAGGCACACTAAGCTTTATTATGCTCTAATCAAGATTTTATGTTCCTCCTAAATTAACTTACTGTTTGTTTATGTCTTTATGATACAGTAATATCCTTCTCAAATTATTTGCGCTTGGATTAAATGGTTTTCATTGTATAACTAATTTCCTAGTTTAGACTAAAATACTTGTTTTGATTTGAACCCGCTTTTGGAAATTATTTAATAAAGTAAAAAATAAATTTTCTATTATATTTGTGTAGAAATGAAGTTAATTAATAACTGTATGTTATGATTTTAATAGATATAATATTATTCTTAATATATCTTAATGCATGGAAAAAGTCTTAGTTTAAAAATAGTATTACTTCATGTTTTTTTGTACTGTATAGTCCTTTCTTTAAAGGCCTATAAAAAGCAATTAAGGTTATTTAATTTTCAACTAGATTGAAATATACAATTAAGAATATATTATATAAGAGAGAAAGTTTTTTATTTGGTTTATCTGTATTTTACTTTCTCGCTATCTTACATATAGAGAACGTATTGTGATCATCAAAAATATCGAGCTCTAGATTTTGATGAATCTCGACGTTTCATGAACCCGCGAATCCGAAAAAGTTGTTTTTGAATTTCCGTCTATCTGTCTGTCTGTAGCTCCAACTAGAGCCTAAAATATTTTACCGATCAGGCTAAAACTTGGTATCTAGGGTTATCATAGGGTTTCCCCGAAGTGCTTTTGGAATTTGATATCTAACCCTAAAATTAAGGGTAGTTTAAAAATGAAGGCCAAAACTATAAAAAAGTTGATTTTCTCAAAATCGGCTCTAACGATTTTGATTAAATTTCATTTATAAACATTTATAAATATTTCAAACAAAATGGCTTTTCTAAATATTTCGGCGAAATCACTTTAAGGGCTCCATTCTGATATGTAAATTATAATTTTTTATAATATCTCCTAAACTATTTGAGATATTAAATTACTTATCATTACAAATATGTAGATCTATTTTTAATACAATTATTTTAAATGAAGTATACTCTTTATAAAACCAGTAGCTTTCAAGTTATACGCAAATATATATATTTTTTAAATTTTCTAACACTAAAGGTAAAGTATTGCGACCATAAAAAAACTAATCTTAAATTATGATGGATGTCGACGTCTCATGACACCCGCGAACCCTAAAAAGTGATCTTTGCAATGCCGTATGTCTGTGTGTTTGTTTAAACTTAAAATTAAAAGTAGTTTAATAAATGGCGAAAAGAGAAAAAAAATCAATTTTCTCTAAATCGGCTTTAACGATTTTGATTAAATATCGTAACCAGGCGTTGATCCAGATTTTAAATAAATTGTCTATTTTAATTTTACCATGAAATAACTTTTAGGGTACTTTAAAGAAGCTGAAATTTCCGTATCTCCGCAACTATTTGAGATAATAAATAGTTTATCATTGCAAAATTGTAGTACTATTAAAAATAAAAAACTTTTATATGAAATATATTTTTATAAATCCAACAGTTGCTGAGATATTAGCAAATATAGTAATACAACTTCGTGAGCTTTAGTTGTAAAGAGATACTATTTATGTTTTAACGCAATAATTATCCATTGCCATAGATTAATTAAATATAAGTAATTCTCTAAATGTTTATGTTATTTTTCCTTAAACCTCTTAGGAGAAATGTTTGTACAACAAAGATCTATCTCCATTTTAGACTTAATAGTCAGTATTTAAACTTTTTATTTGTCAAAATTTATAAATTATGAATTTAATAACAATTCGATGACATGAAGATGTGCAAACACCTAATAAAATGTCGAAAATTTTTAACCGGAAGTCGAAATTTTAATACGAAGTGTTGACCCTTGTGGACCCAATATTGATCTTTTTTTTATCGGTTGAGGACATTAATTCTTTAAAAATAAAATTTAAAACCGTGACTAAAAAACGTTTTACATAAGTATAGTGAAATTTATTCTTGGAATTGCTAGAGTATATTATTTTGATTCACATATTTTACGAGTTTTGAGTAAATATTTCCATTTTTAAACAATAGAGCGAGAAATTCCGGGTGGAGCTCCGAACCATTTATTTTTAATTATCAGAATGTGATAACATGAAGAAATAACTGGCTTGTTTCAAGTTACATGTAATAAAAATTATTTAAACTTTTCATCTTTGTATTATTATTTTCATAGACCAGCTTAAGAGTTAATAGTTAGTAAAACAAGTCCCTTGTACTAAAGGATAGAGATTATATAGTTTTTATCCCTTTTTAAATCTTTTAGCTGCAATCCCAATTAAAAAAGGTAGCCTATATTTAACGTTCCTTTTGATATACCATTTTAAATTATCTTAAGGGCAATAGTTTAGTTTAATCTTGTTATTCTTCCAGGTGTGAAAATGTAGCTGCTTAAACTCTGTTCCATTGAAACATCAGAATTAAATAAAAATAAAAAAACACTCCAAACCTATTTTAACTTCCCGGTTTATCAACTGGTACTTTTTTAAATCCTTTATATATACCTAAATCTTCATAATTAAATAAAACATATCTACAATTATCACAAATCATCCCTCGAGCTGGGATTCGAATCAATGTCATTGATAAAAGCGATACTGGCAGTTTAGTTCTTTCGGTCATGACAAATTCAACTACTTATATTAAATAAGCTATTTATAGGATCTTGTATATTTGTTATCACCGAATTTATAGGTTATTAGCAAATAATACTCTTACTCTAATGGGTAAGGGATAAAGAAAAAAGTACTTTTGAGGTAATCTACCCGCAATTATGTGGAAGAAAACACACTCAGTAAAACCACTCTTAGTAGACCTTACCAGGACTCGAACCCCAATCTCCCCGTCATCTGTAGGCCAGTCGAACACTAAAGTGATGCCTTAATACATTCTGCCCCTGAAGAGGGCTAGGAACTTATAAAACAATCAAACGCATATCTTTACGACTTGGCAATCTTATTTTATTAATAACATATATTTTTGTTTTTTGTTAGTACATTCTACACTAAATAAGGTTAATAAAAAAATACAAAGGTTATAAATTGGGAGGGTAACTTAAGAGTAGGAAGGGAAGAGCAGGGAGTCAACAGAGAAATGGTATACGCAATATCATTGCTGAGGGAACTGCAGGTCTTATAGAGAAAAACTTTATTTTCGCTCTCTCAATGTCAACTTTGGCCAAATCTCCTTGCTTTCATATTAATTAGCACCACGTCCAACTACCCGTTCCGGTTATACCCTTAAGTAATAATTACACTAATGGGTTAGAAATAGGGAAGGTTGAATATAGAGAAAGTGAAACCGCATCTTCGTGGATTTAAAGTGAAAAACCATTTAGGATAAGCCCCCCAATTCACCCGACAAAGATTCGAACCTCAAGCTCCCCGTCCTCGGTAGTCTAGCTCAACACTAAACTAGTGCGTTAGTTAACTACGCCACCGAGGTGGGTTCCTCGCTTTCAGTTACGTCTAAAGGTGGTAGGCTGTGGTAAGAAGGAGTTATTGGAAACCTCGACAAACCAGCGTTGCGAGACTTATCTTACATTTGAGAGTAAATTGAACACACGAAAACGAGAGAATGACAACGCTGTTAGTAACCATGCAGTTCCCTTAGAGATGATATCCAGTATACATGTGGGAGGTCACTTCAAGTGTGCCTTGCCAAATTTCAAACCTCAAATTTCTCATCCACACAAACTTAGTATATTGCAAAACTCACGTTTTAGAACCATTTGTTAACTGCTGCAGGTCATTTCATGTTTGTATCACCACAGAAGAAGCCTTACCAGAATCTCCTAAAAGTTATTAATCATACTTTCAATTATACATTCACCAAACAATGATTAGAAGAGGGCAGCAGGGGGAATTGCTCCTTAGGGGTGTAAGAGACCTGCTATGGATAATATAAGGGCTATATAGGGCGTAATGTGTACGCATAGTCCCATATAACCATGAACATAGAGATTAAATATAAAAAAAGAGTAGGAAAGGCGAGGACATGGGAATGAGATTTGTGAGTGGCACGTTAGCTGTCACGAGGATAAATAGGATTAGAAATTAAGTTATCCTGGAAATATTGGGGGTACATGGAGTACATGATATAGTATATGAAGCAAGGCTGAGATTGTATGGTCATTTCATGAGGATGGAAAAAGAAATAAACCAAAAGAATGACGGAGACGAAGTATGTAGCTATGGTATTCCTCTAAATTCTATTTTTCTCATTTTTATACTATTAATGTTTGGATATTCCAGACGGGAAGTTAGACTCGAAGCACAAAAATAAACATGACATTAAAGGGTTAAAAGGAGTCAATATAATGTACTAAAACATATTTCAAAACCTCTCACTACTAGTTTAGGTTATGCTTTAATGGAGAAAGAATGGCAAAATATTTAGAAAAACTAATTTAAGTACACCCGACAGGGATTTGAGCACCAATCTCCTCACTCTCAGTAGTCCAGTCTGTTGTGAGTGAGATGCCTTAGACTATTCGACAACCGAAGCGAGTCATTATAAATTATTCTACTCGGAGTTCGGATGAATACACAAATAAATCTTTTTTTCTTTCTTTTTCAAGTGGTTTAAATATTAAATGATTGTGTACGCTATTTTTATCTCTATTTCTCGGCGTTTATAACGAGGAGAGCAGTAAACGCAAGGCAACAAGATCATAGAGCAAGGAAAAATAACCTAATGGTATTTGACCCACAATCCCAACAAAATAATGTTTCAACACATAATGTACACAGTCTTTGATTATTTTCGAGAACTTTAGAGGAGATATGACTTTGTATAATCGCCTATTATATTAATGTATCTAATCAAATTTATGTCAAAGATTATATTTTTACTTGAGAGAAAGCAGGTAGTGTGCGATAAGTTTGATATTAGAGTAGCCAATTGTCTAGTAATTTATTTTATTATTTTTAGTTAAAAGCATCTGAGAACAGTTATAATAATTACTAGAGCGTATCGAGGATCTGTTTTAAATAAACTATTTGGAATTTCATATTTGGTCTAGATTTTTCTACCCAATAACGGTCAAATATATGAACCAGTTTTAACGTAATTTGGCGGGGTTAATTTTTTAGCCTAGGCCATACGATGCATGGGCATTTTCTTTCAATCTGATTGTCCGTCTAAATATGACGGGTGTTAAAAAAGATTTTTCTTTAATAGATCATCTCAAGTTATTTAAGTTTATAATTCTAAGAAATCAATTGAGTACTTATGATGTATATTTTGGAATTTTGACATTTTTTGTGAGATTGACTTCTTAAACCACGGGAATCACATAGTAAAAATATCTACTATAAATCCAAAGAGAAATATTAAGACTCTAGTAACGTCAGTATAATTAATTATTAATCTGATGTATTAACATTTTTCAATAGAGAAAGTGAGGTATATAGTTCATAGAACTATTATTTATACATACGATTTCAAAATTATTCATCATTTTTCCTACAGCCGTCGGAAAACATCGCAGGGACTAGTAATACAATTGTAAAGTTCCACGATTGAGAAATACTAATTATGTTTTTAAATAAAGAACACTTATGTATAGTTAAGTGGTTAATATGTGTTCTTTATTATTACTATTATTATTATTATTACTAAATATTAGAGGCCCTTTGACATGATGAGGTCATTAGGACCTTAAACGATATTAAAACATTTTAAAATCCTCATAGGGGAGAATTATAACAAATAATTCACCTGTCGGAATAATTATGTGAAAACACATGATAAAAAAAACCATATACAAATGTAAAAGGAATAAATCTCAATATGAGCTAATACCCATTTGAGACACTTCGTATGACTACATCCGTGCTGTCACGTAATACAAACCAAAGTTCACCTTTAAAATCAAGATGCAGGTGAATAGGGGAATATTTGTGACACTTCACAAAACTGTGATATACATTATGGAGAGCATCGCAAAGCTCATACACTGGGGGTGGATCCCCTCTCAATAAATCCCATGGGTCAGTGAAGTATGTCCGGCGCGTAGTCTTGTCACGGTGACCTCCTCTCTTCTAGACTTTCATATAGAAGAGGGCCATCGTGACACACTATCCCTGATGGACCGCAGCTTTTTCTGAGAAGGGGTAAAACTTCCTTGCTCGTGCCAGGTGTGTAATACTCCACACCGAACAAAACACTTAAGATATAAAACATGACACCCAAACCAGCCTCAGGAGGAAGCTAAACTGTATCCTTGGCTGACTGGTCCACCAGTTCATTTCCTGAAAGACCAACGTAATAAGGAATCCAGCAGAAGGTGAACCAGATTATTAACCGATCAATTTTTTTAATTTTCTCTTGAATCATCTGCACGAGGGGATTCCAGGAGTACCGAGTGGACAATGCCAACTGATAACTTACGGACTCAGTGCAGATAATAACAGAATGGTGACAATAACAGTATATAAAACACAAAGATTTAAAGTAACGTATAGTAGTTCCACCATAAAAATACTGAATTCACCAGGTAAACCAAATTTAAAAATGTTTCCTTACACAACAAAGGAGCAACCCACGGAGGCCCCAGATTTCGAACCATCCATGTAAATGCGCTGAAATCCTTGAACGAGAGTGGAGAGTAGCTCATTAAAGTCTCTCTTATAGACTATGTGAAGTGTTGTCGGCTTAGATAACTTGGAAAGATCAAGATGACATTGAGGCACCCGTATATTTCAGGGAGTAACTTGACCTGAAAAAACAGAGATAGTCTTTGGGATTATCATCTTACACGCGTCGAAGACAAATAACATCCTAACTCCAACCAGCCTTGTACCATACGCCATTTGGTTTTATACAAGCCACGGTTGATAGGATAGAACAAAGGACGGTAGGATACGTACTTTGGCAAAAAGGGAAGTTTAAGACACGTACGATGCCAAAAGATAGGACCTTCGAATGGAAAGAGGTGGCTTCAGCACAGATGCCTACTACCGGATTGGTACGAAAAGCACCAGTAGCCAGTTGGGTGCCTGCATGATGTACACTATCAAACATCTTTATCGGTGACGATCTATTAAAATTGTACACAAAACTGCTATAGTCTAGCTTCGATCTTACCAAGATTCTATAGAGTTGCATAAGAGTTTCCCCACCAACACCACAAAAGCGACCGCTAACAACTTTAAATATATTGGGGGCCTTTAAGGCCGATTCACACAGAACGCTAAGCTAAGTTAAGATTTGCTCTGCTAGCTCTTTAGAAAAATATCGGACCATGTTTTTAAATGTGTTGGTTCACACAGAAAGCTAAGTTAAGCTAAGCTATACCTTTCTACGCCACGTTATGTTTTTTTTTCAGATGCTGGCCGTGCAATTTTTCTATCTCCCATCTTGAGCCATCTTACATTGCGCATTAGCATAAAGCAACTTGGGCTCCGTGTTGAACATACGCAATGCTGGTTTGGTTAAAATAACTAAAGAGCTGTTGAAGTTTTGTTTTCAGTTTGTTTCTCGTGTATTTAAGTAATATTATATTTAGTCTTTATATTTAATACATGTGTTTATGTTAAAATGGAAGAGCTAATTGAACAAGTCAAACACCCACCTCCTAAATTTTCTTCATCTTTCAAAACAGTTGCTAAGAGCAGCTAACATCAGCATCTTTTCCTCCTCAGTACTATCATCTGAACTTAAAAAAAGACATTTTTGAGAACACTATTATAACTAAACTTCACAGGAGCAGACCAGAAAGAAATAACACTGAATTCGGAAGTTAAAAGAGGGATCATGGCTTAGCTTAGCCTAGCAACGAGTGTGAAACCAAAGTGACAAAGTCTTATCAGAGGACAGCACAGCTTAGTTTAGCTTTCTGTGTGTATCGGACTTTATAAACCTTGCTTTCAAGTCTTTGATATGGGCAATACTATGTATTATTAAACCAGCATGTTAGTTTATTTCATTTTACCTGTATATTCTGATGCTTACATGATTGCTATTAATGATTTACAGCATTTAATAAGGCACTGGGAATAACTTTTAAGAGATGTATACAATTTCTTTGCTAGCGTGACTATTGGAGGACACATTGGGTGAAAGTATCTTATGCCAATTCTATCGAAACACGAGATGAAAAGCATATTGTTTGGTAATAATGAAACACGCTGACGCAGATCTAAATATATCAATTTGATTTCTGATTTTGATTTTACGTGATCCTTGTCTTTCCAACCTTCCATGCCACACGAATATTTAAGGTAAAGAGGTGGTAGTGAGGATGGTAGAATCTTGATGAATTGTATCCAAATTTAGTGTAAAGAGAATGGGAAAATATTTAAGTAAAAAAAGCATCTCAATACACAGTCAGGACTCAAACTCCAACCTTTTTACAAGCTAAGCTTTTACGCGTGAGCCAGATCATTTTAAATTTTAATCTATGGGATTGTAATTGATAAGGAAGAGTTAGGGAAAAAACTTCACCTAAATATTTCGGTTATTTTTAGATCCATCGCTAATACTGGCTATCCTCAACCATTAATATATGAGTAATCTAAAAGAGCAAGATGAAAAAGGATCATTTTAAGGAAGCTCACTTATTTCATTTCAATAGGATCTTAAATGCCACTGATATTATTAGACAAAATCTACCTAAGTATAGGCCATCCGGATTAAAGAGAAAAAGGATTTATAAAGGTCATCGTCCTGAGTTTTAGCCATTAGACTACCTGTGACAATAGTAAGAATAGAAAATTAATAATACATCTAAACCTAATGTATGTTAATTGTGTTTGGAAGAAAGTTTTGATTGCAAATTAGCGCTGTCTATAAGTATTTGTGAATACTTGGAATCACAAGATTTTTACTATCCTTTTATCTATGCCAATTTTATCGTAGCACCAATAGTAGTCGCGCAGACGTAAAGGAGCTTGCACGAACAATCTATTTTAATGTCGACATTATTAAATATTTCATATGTGTACACTCAGAGTCAAAATAAAGTTGTCAAATAATTAATTGCGTTTTTATTCTAAAGAAATTAATGCGAAATTTTAATGAACCATTAATTTTTACTTTAGTAATATACAAACTTGAAATCAGAGTGGACAATCATTTATAGTAATTTTTTTTAATACGTTATATTATAATTTTCTTTGCTATAATACATTGGGTGTTACAAAATGCTACTGAGGTATTTTTATATACATTAGGTTCTTTATTTTATAAATAATAGTAAAAATAATAAGCCTCATAAAGTAAAAAGGGCCTATTTAAAAATGCGCTAGCAATGAATTTCTAGCCACCAGAATGGTAAAAACACATTAAAAGAAGTGTTCTTTAATTTTACGTCTTTTACTGTACTGCACATTAGGCAATGAAGGACAAAAAATTATTTAGAACGCAGAAAAAGTACGTTATTTCAAAAGACTTTTGTGTTTAAGATGCCCATTTTAAATCTTAGTTCCAAGACTATGTAAAGAAAAAACTTTATCTTTAATATTCATACATTTTAATATTTTTACATCCTATTCATGATTTAACTTTCGTATCTTTCCATTGAACGATATAACAGAAATGTAGTAAACAAAATTAACCTTTGATACTCTTCGAGAGTCTGATAAAAATAAATTTGTTGACGAATTTCTTATTAGCACGTTTTTATTGTTTTTATTTTGGCAGTTTTATTAATGTAATCTCAAAATGCTCAAAATGTTATTGGTGAAAAGAGATTGATTAATATTTTATGTTTTTGTAAATATGTTACATATAAAATTAGTACAACATAAATTTTTTACTATTCACATTTAAAAAATTAGAAAAAAATATAAAATCTTTATTGACCATGGTAATGTTTGAGAGCTTCAAGGAGTGACCAACACTTTCTAAGAGAGAATGGTTCGAACACCAGTTTGGATGGATTTGCATCCTTTTGAAATGAGAAACCACCACCTCCGAAGATCAATTATTCCGCATCAAAAAGAGACTAATGATAATATTAATAATTTAAATCATAAAGATAAAAACTGTTGTATTTTGTTTTATTTCTGAGAAAAACTCCTAGCTAAAACTCATTACCTAACCCACTTCGATGATCGTATGGTCTAAGGAATCACACAAACATACAAAAATGGACATACGATGATGGAGAGATTGAGGTTAAAATCTTGGTAGAGTGTGTGAGCTTATTCCATGGAAATTCTGGTACATTTACATCGAAATTTAAGCTTTCTCCTTTTTCCCTAAAAGCGTAATTTATGTTTAGGCCTGTAGCCCAAACGGGCAGATAAACGTGTTAAAAAAATATCATCTTCCTTAAAATATTAAATAATATCTATAATCAGAACAGGTAGAAAAACGCGGTGTAGAAAAAAAAAGTTTGTATTTTAATATAGTGCAACATTTAAAAAAGAACGTATAGAATAAAATTAAGAAGCTGTTTGTTAATCTTGTACATAATATTGGTTAATATTTCTCTAAATTTAACCTTCCTCCTCCGTAACACAATAGCGTAATTTAATTTATATATACTAGGCGTAGAACCCAAAAGGATAGGGAGACGCAGTGAAAAGAAGGTTCATATACTTTATAATGTCCTTAAAGATAAGGAATACCGAATAGGAGGTGTAAAATTATTGTTGAATATTCTTATGTATTTATTTTAGTATTTTAATACGTGCGTCTTAACACATGTCTTATCTATCGGCTTCATTTGTGGGCTAGGTATTAGGAGGGCAGCTATGGAAAAAGTTCATCAGAATTATCATAGAGAGAAGATGGAAAATTCCCAACGATAAATTGTGTATTGAAAACCATACAAAATTCACCATGCACTTAGAACTTCCAGTCATCGATAGTATTGTAACGTGGGGGGCGCACGTGACCTGGGAGGGTCACAGGCCGTTCACACGTGGACGTGTGAACCACGAATTCTTTTAAAGATATTGGGGTATGCTGCTGACCAAACACGAATGAAAATGCCCGCGGAATATTCAAAGTTTTAATTATTAAAATTATCACTATGTACACACACCGATTAACTGTACATATAAACTAATTACAACTAAACAAGTCATAAAATAAAATAAAACGAGTCTTAATCAAGTCTGTAAATTAATAAACTAATAGAACACATAAAAATATAAGTAAATTAAATAAACAAATTAACAACTATAAAACACCTAATAACTATTCAAATATTTAAAAGACAGTCACAAAAATGTTCATTAACACAGTATTCTA
>CABFVX010000209.1:304146-327328 GCA_902151425.1 Timema shepardi | reverse complement strand
TGAGGCTACCGCTGAGCTTGTATTTATAGGGGTGGTGAGAGCTGAGGGTCTGGAATCCTCCACTTCTAGAATAAAAAGGATCTAGACCCCTCTAGACTTGTCTCCGTCCTCCCCCCCCATACCCCTTCGGCCCCTCTGATCCTCCAGTCAAGCGAGAAGGTCGCCGCCCACCCGCCAGACAAGGAGGGAGACAGAGATAACAAGGAGCGCAGATACAAGGGACAACAACGAGAACAGGCCGGTCCCGCTGCCAGACTCTAATCTTGTTACAGTATGGTCAGTTGGGAGTTTGGCGCCTCAAACCACATGACCACTGGTGTGCGCTTCCAGTATTAGTTGTGCTCTCTTAGGTTAAGCTAGCTGTAAGTCGAGTGCAGATGGAACTCTCTGTTTATAAAACGAGAGAGACCCCCAACAATAATAATAAAACGTTTGAAAAAGAAAATACTTCCTTACTTTCTAAGCGCACTTTTTAATATCTTTTTGTTGTTTTTCTTCTATTTATCTCTACTTTTTCGTTCTTTCAAGTCCTACTTTTGTTTTATTTTCTTCCATGTAAGAATATCATATTCAGCAAGAATGGGTAGCAGGAGAACGTTACTTATTCAAGAATTACCTTAGGCTATATGACTTTCATAAGTTTGGTATCCGCTTCCATAGTAAACCGTAAAGAATAGATATTGGAAAAGAATGTATAAAATCTTTCCCAACCCCTCTAAAAAAAGTTTATACACAAATACTTATTATGGATTTATATCCCACAAAAAAATGCTAGTGTCAGCAATTGTGTTTGAAATATTTGTGTCACAAATATTCTGATAGTTTTATTAAAGCAGGTAAGCCTGTTCATTAAGATTATTATTGGGGTATAATGACACGTAGATATAAAGTGATCATTAGGGCTATAGCTATGTTTGTAGCGATTAACATTTTGACAACATATTATATTTTACACTAGGAAAAAAAATATTATATTAATTTTATAATGATTCCATACACACTAGGAAGATTATTGTTTTTGAGTTAAATATCCAGTTTTGGTTAGTATAAGGATGAGAATAATATAGTGTATATTTTGGTATTCAACACAACATTATTAACGTAATTTTAAGCGTTTTCGAATGTGGTGGCTAAGGGAGCTCAAACCTGGCCTGTTTAATTTAAGCCTAATTTACCAACCCTTGGTGAAAGTTGGGAAAATTTCCTTAAGAGAAAAATATTGAAAGTGCTCGGACAGCAAAATCAGTAGGCCTACATAAAATTGGGACTCGAACCTCCCAATATCAACAGCAATTCAAGCTTTTGCGAGAGTGACACCCTAACCCATGTAACCACTGATACATGTACGTTTATTTTAATTAGTAGAAGTATAAATGCATTTTATTAGTCGACTAATGATTTTAACGCACCAGCTACAAACTAACTTAACTCTAGAGCAAACGCATGCATACCTAATACTCAAACAGTTAAATGTTAATATGGAAGCCCCTATTTCATCTATAATAAGCTTTTCAGGTGTTCCATTTTATGAACCCGACACACAGGGCTAAGTAAGCTTACGTGCTATCAACTGAATTAAGGTTTCGGCCTTAAATATTATGTCCATGCGTCATCATTAGCTGTCAGAGACAAGTCAAGGGTGGTTGGGTTGGGTAAGAACAGACAGGGAAATGTCACTTCTTTTTAGCAGAGGTCACGTCAACATATTGACATTTGAGCTCGTGTTAGTTGGTAAAGAAACCAAATGACATCCAATATTTCACGTAAGCTGGCTAAGTTGGCAGGGAAGCTTTTATTGTTAAGGACGTTGCATATCTGTGACGTCATAGCAGGTCAAGATATTATTTCCCATGTTAAGTAGGGATGTAAGGGGATGAGAGGAAAATCCATTGTTCTTGAGGTTTTTAGGGCTGAACAATTTTTTTTTGTCAAATATAAATTAAATGTTGCTTCATTACAAACATAGAATTTAATTTTCTTCATATGATGACCTTAAAATTTATTGAATAGATATATATCAAGGGTGTCCTGAAATTTAATGACTGTTTCTTTTCAATTAAAAAAGTATCATCTAATGCCACTATGATCATGATGGATATTCGGGAAATGTTGATTTAAACACGCGAAGAAATTTTAAATTCTATTTTTGTACTGGAGCAATACATTATTTATTTTAGCCAAAAGAAGTTTTGCCATAAAAACTGCGAAAAAACTGGCCTTTTCTTGCGTCCCCTTCCATCCCACCTTAATGAATTTACATTTTATTCGTTGGTTTTTAAAGATATATGACGTTGAAACAATATTATAAATTCTCAAATAATCTTTATATTAATCCTACAGTATCACAAAACTATTATTTTTATCTTGAAATTGCTTTTTTGGTAAAAAATATTTTTATAAATTATCTACAACTGGTTTTGGTTTGATCCCGAAAATGGCCTGTAGAAGTCTTCCTGACAGGATGTAGATTAAAAAAGTCCATGGAAGCACATGTATATCAATAATATGAAATCAAAAGAGGTAATTTTAAAATGCAAGTCAATGATTTCACGGCGAAAATAGTTTACTGATTGTGTAAACTCGTCATATGAAGAGGGTGAGTGTTATCAGTAGATAAACAAGAAACCTCGCAGGGGGAACTGCTGATTCTTTTCCCTCTTTTTCTATATCATACATGGGTGTCTTAAGTGTGATAGTTCTTAAACTGCTTAGATGTATCAATTTAATATGCAGCCCGCCTTGCAAAATAGATTTGAAATCTCTAAGTAGGCAACGACATTATTCTAAAATGTTCAATCAGAAATGTAGCTACGATTGGTGACGTCAAAAGAAAACCTATTTGTCTTACTATGAGCGAATAAATATCCAGTGCATTGGCTTATATTTTAATACGAATCACTGTGAATTCAATTAGTGGTGAGCAGAATTGGATAAATAGAATCGATTCATTCGACTATTCTGAATAATCGACTCATTCGATTCTTTAAAAAATCATTCGAATGAAAACAGTCGCTTACTTGACGCGAGCTGGCCGATTCATTCTCTTTCCACTCCCTTTTCAGAAGTGCTGAGGAAAATCGACATTATGATTATGAATGTTTTCAGTCTATCTCTATACAGGTCTTTATTTCAATTAGGTTCATTTTCAATAAATAGTCCCCATTGTTACAAAATAATCGACCTTAAGCTTTCGATTAATTCTAAGGTTAATTTAATACAAAGTTTAAGTGGTTGTACAGTTTACAATCGAATATCAGCCAAAAATAATTCGAATAAAAATTACAAAATGATTCGATTATTTTGCAACATTACTACGTAGATTGTTCTTTTTCATTTGCTTTAAATGTTACCTTCCTAACTAACTAAACGCATATAGCACGAACGGTTTGAGAGATAACTTTTTTTTAACGTTGACTTAAATTTATCAAGTAGAGAAGTATATAATTTGTATGTATTTAATAAAACATTGTCCGGCCGTAATATTTAGATTGTATTATAATTGTATTTACTGAAATAATTTTACATTCTTATAACACAAAATATAATTATCCAGCAAACTTACGTCGTCGTTTGTCCAGTAGTAATTGTGTGTTTGAATCTAATTGAATCTTTCAGGAGGCATATAATTGATTTAGTTATTCAAATCGAAAATATTTTATCACTTACCAGATACATAAATAGGATTGTAAGATTATATATTTTTGTTATGTTTATGAAATATTAAAGAGACAATTATTTAGACTCTTTATAACACAAAGGGAAACGTATGTTCTTTATTTTATTATTAATTGTAAGCAAAAGTATTTATATTAATTACGAGGTACTTATGTGACTAATGCATTCACTGTATAGTAGGTCTATTTTGTTGTGACTGTACTTTGGTCTTTGACACTGGCACAAGGAACTAAATACAGTAATAGAAAAGTGTTGATAAGCTGCAAACGCAAAGAAATGCGTTTTGGGAGATCCGACAGCAGGGTGAAGAGAATAGTAGCACAAAGAAAAACTAGCAACTAGTAGCTAACTACCTTTAGTTAGAAGTAGTAAACATCCGAATATTACCTACTCTTTACTGCTTCTCAAAATCATTCGAATGATTCTTTCGAATCATTCGATTATTTTTCAAAGAATCGAAACATTATTCGATTCTTAAAATCATTTGATTATGCCCATCACTAGATTCAATTTTCTCCTAAATCCAAGAGCAAAACTGAAATGTTGTCAAATGACAAGCTCTAAGCGAATCACAAGAAATTAGCGCAAACTGAGTAGGTCGAGAGACCCCTTAAGCGTTGGCCGCACTTCTTCATAAAATCTGCGTGAAATACCCGATCACATTTAAAGACCAACTGAATCAATCAGTGCGCACGCGCCTATAAAGTGTAATACAAGAGGCGAGCTGCATCTACTATCGAGAAATAATTTTAAATAGTTTGTTTAGTAAAATTTATGTGTCATTTTCATTTAGTGTTTGATTCATCAATCAACAAATCTAGTCCCATGACAGTTGTAATCCAAGAGATCTGAATATCCACATGGACATTAAATATATTGTTAGCAAGTTGTTTCAAGTTTGTGTTGCAAGGAATTATGGGTCAACTACATTTCTTTTAGTAGCTGAATATAGCGCCACGCTAGCAGGCTAAGCTTTAAATTCTTAGCGAAAGTGTAATTCAAGATTTAAGGGCCAATACGTATAACATTTTCATTTTTATACTCAAATTGACTACGAGATGTCTTTATTAATTTTTCCACGATGGCTCTAAATCTACTAAGTAGGCGTTGGTGTAACATATCTCTTGATACTATCAAGGTTTAAAGTCGTATCAATGTTTACACGGTATAAGGCGTCAAGTACACACTATACTTAATTACTGGTGATGGAAGTTGTGGTTGGGATCCATATTGAGTACAGTGAGGTAGCTTATCCAAAAAAGGATTTCCCTCTGTGATACCTCAGATACATTGGGTTTTAACACCTACCTTCCCAATTTCTACGCTAATATTAGAAATATGTACGGGTAGTAAAGAGTGATTTACGGAATAGCTTAAAAAACTTACGGCTTCGTTTCACACGTTCTCAAAGCTCAAAGCTAAATTTTAAAATTAATGTTTTATTTGAATTAATGGCTCAACTCTCTTTGCTCTTACAGAACCAAGAATGGTTATTTTTCTCTAGTAGACAAGAATGAAAGAGGAATAGAAATGGTGGGGGGGGGAGGAGAGTGAGTGAGAGGTCTTGTCTACCCTCTGACCTTCCAACAAAGCCTTGCCTCAAGCCCCAAGTGGTCGATAATTAGAAGAGGATCCTCTGGCAGCTTCCGGCGTCACACTCCGTCACTTTGTCAGAGCGTCTTCTCCTGTTTTCTCCAAGGGCGTTTCTTCAAAGACAGGCCAAGGAACCGTTGGTATTGGCTTGGGGCTAAAAATAAATTGAAAAAAAAAACCTTTCTCACTTCTACCAAGTGCATTTACCACCACAAGGGAGCGAATCAAATAATTTTAGCTAAGTGATTCAGATACTGACAGTTACAAATATCAACATGAAAAAACTTGCTTGATCTATGACATGAACCAAATGCCAGGGTAGTCTTGTCTAGTTTCCTGGTGAACTGTAGGTCGAGGATGGAATCCCTGCAATGTGTATGAAGTTGGTTATGTCCTAACTGGTTAATCCAGCAAAGGCAGGTAAATTAATTTTAAAATTATTCCTTCCTCATCTTGTCCCCATTAGCGTAATTAAACGTGGATAGCCCGGATGGTTAGTATGACACAGTGGATAGAATAAGGAGGAAGAGTGTTAGAAAGTAAGATTGAGCGAGTTTTGATGCAATCTAAGAATATTTTAGCAGAAATACACGGGTTGTTTGGACCAGGTTGTTGATAGGTCATTTGGCATAGTTGTTAAAACACCTGTTAATCCTACCTTGTGTGTTTGTTTACTTTTAACTCGCCTTTAAATTGTCTGATAGATTAAATTAGTTTTGAAAAACTGAAAAAGAATCGCCTGATAATTGGGTTAAGTTGGTTTATATTATGTTCAACTAGGTCTACATAAACGAAAGGGAGAATTATCTTTCTCCTTGGTCCATACGTCCTATCTCGGTTGGACTCAAATACCCTCTATCTCCCAAATGTACTTACTAAGATTGCACCAAACGCATCCTGTCTAGATTGGTCTAAGCGGGTTTCTTCGAGAGGAATGTGCCAAAGGTCCTACAGCCAAGAAAACTGTTTTACGACAAATCCATCCGTTCCTTTTGTCAGTGAACTAAGACCCCCAATGCCTTTCCACCTTTCCTTTAATGACATCATGAAGAAAGCAGCTACTCCTAAGGATATGTCCGATCCAGTTTGCACTGTACCGATATCATATAGAACTTAAGAAATGACCTACGAATTTTTTTAATTTATAACGTTAATTAATGATAAAACTCTGTAATTTTGCGTTTTCTTAAAAGTAATACTCACTTATGTTAGTTACTTTCATTATTATAGTTTGTTAAATCTTGGCTCACCCCAGATTGGACGAAAGAAAACAAGTCATGTCAATTTATCAATTTCGTCTTTGATGATTGCTTCATATTATTAACGTCCACGCTTGCACATATATTCAATGACAGGCGTCAAATTTGAATACATGATTAATTTAAGAAGTTTTGTATTAATTGGTAATTATGTAATAATTTTAATAATGTTAGGCATTAAAGAAGTGTGTATGAAATTTAAATGTTTTTAAATTCCTGTGGTTTGCAAAAAAATATTAGTTCCCCAATATTTTAAATGCAAAGCGACAAATAAAGATCTCAATATTTCCTCTACATTTCAATTAGAAGTTTGAAAGAAGTTATACTAAAACGTTCTTTGAAAAATCGCATTAAGTAGAGACAATATAATTAATCTACTAATCTATTACACCTCGTATTTAAGAATATATCTGAAAATTTTTGAGAATTTTTAAAATAACTCGGCTTATTTTTCACTCTTCCCTGTCACACTCAATTTCTCGACTTTTCCGGGTCTTCTTTGTTTTCCAGTTACGTACCAAACATGATTTAAGCTAGTGTTTTGACATATCTCTGTTATGCCTGAGGTAATAGAAAGTGTAATACATAACAAACCCCTTAGATAAGAAAATGTATTGTTGAGGGATACTTTAAAGTTGCTATAAAATTAAATTTTGGTCTACTAAAAATAATTATCTAAGTTATTGTAATTGACTTACTAAAACATTTGGCCTACTATTTTGTTAAGAAATGAAAATTGGCATTTCAAAAAGTGTGTTCCATCAAGAAGTCAAAAAGGGTGTAATTTAATTTGTTAATTTTGTAAATATGTTATTGTATAACCTACTATGACAAATATGGTAAACAAATTTAAGACTTATATTTGATAAAAATGTTACCAAGCCAAATTCAGCTTTTGTTTAAATGAATACATTAATTAAATAGTTACTTGAATCTGTTTGAAATTGCTATAAGTGAAGTGATTTAAATAAGAATAATTTTAAATTATTTAAATAAGATTCATTTTAAATTAAATTGTTTAAAAAAACATATTTAAACTGAAACTTTATATTTAAAAAAAAAATCTCAAATAAAATCAATTGTCTAACCGTCAAAGCTTAAGTTTTCCTGTTTTTGTTTGCTATCGAAATATGAATGCTTGATATTTTTTAGCAAATGATTTACTAAATGCTCTGTAAAATTAATTTTGTAGATTATGCAAAGAGCAATTATTTTATATCTAAAGATTAAATTTAATTCAATCGATAGAATTTAATTTCAATGTAATTATTAAATGAATTGCTGGGAAAGATTTACATATGAAACCAAAGCTAAGATTAATTTTAAGTTATACAAAGAGCTCAATACATTAAAGTTTTTAATGATTTGAGTTTTAATCTGATTTATATTTTTAATTTAAGACTATTAATAAAGAATTAATATACATACCTATAATAATATTACGATAAATAAATATCTTCACTCAAATTTCCTAAACGAGATTAGAAAACAGGCCTTCTTCGGAAATATTAGGGAACAACTTATCCCTCTTACTCTATCATCAATATAAATAACAATTGTGTTAAAATCTAGATTTTTACATAATTATTATTCATATATATAAAGTGACAGCTGTGGATAAAATTACTCTTCGTATGAAAAGTGCTCCGTAGCTTTGTCCTACTATAAAAATCCAGATTTTAACATAATTGTTATTTATATTGATGATAAATTGAGAGTGATAAACTGTTCCCTTTGATTACCGAATAAGGCGTGTTTTCTAATCTCGTTTAGGAAATTTTAGTGAAGATATTTTAGGTGGACTATAAAGAATCGCTACCATAATCATTAATGTCTTTTTGGCAAAAATTGAAGCGTTTCAATTTTATACAAAATTATAAATTATTATTTAAGGAAACTCCATATATCTTGATATTATTAAAGTTATACATATTAATTCTTTATTCATAGCCTTAAGCTAAAAATATAAATATAATTAAAACTTGGATCATTCAAAACTTAAATGCAGTGAGCTATTTGTATAACTTGAAATTAATCCTAGCTCGAGTTTCATATAAATATCTTTCCCAGCAATTCATTTAATAGTTACATTTAATAATTACATTGAAATTATTGTGTTTTTTGTATTATTTAGCACCGCGTCTTACTACCCGTTCAGGTTATACGCTTAAGTACTAATACGCTAATGGATTAGGAATTGGTAAGGTTAAATATATAGGAAGTGAACCCACATTTACGTGGAGGGAGAGGGGTAAACCACTTAGAAAAAACCACCTCCAATTCACCTGACCAAGATTCGAACCTCGATCTCCCCGTCCCCGGCGGTTGAGTTCAACACGACTAGCGCGTTAGCTAACTACGCCAATGAGGCAGGTGAAATTATTGTTAACATATTAATGTATATATGTATATATATACATTAATATTATTAATATATATACATATATATTAACAATAAATTTATTGTTTTTATTTTAAGATATTTAGCATGCACTTTCATAACGACAGATTATATCAGCACATGATAATTTCTAGGAGCCTACAGAACTACCGATTTTGCTGGGAAAGGTTTATTCACATACATTCCAGGGGTCTCTTACATGCCAAAATTGACTTGGGATCAATAGCTCTAATTCCTCTCCTAAGGAAGTTGTGCTACGGATTTGTATCGCTTGGGAAAATCCGTTTATCCCAGTTGGGTTTGAACCCCCCACAAACATAGGGTCGTGAGGCTAGCACTTTACCTCAAGACCATTGAGACGGTCACTAATACTGCTATAAAGCATTTATAAAAGTTCATTCTCGCCAGAATTCTACTATCTCTTTTCGTTAATGTTTTTAAAATTTATCCAGGATGCTGGAGTTTGACCCTCGACCAGACTAAATTGAGCTCTGTTTTCATCCTTTCTTCAGGCTAGAGCTGTTAAATTTATTCAGAGTTTAACATGCTCTTAATCTTTCTTAAACTAGTGATAGTCAACACAGGCCCTAGAACACTAAGAATATCAGTAATTTAAATGAATATGTTCATATCGTTGCTGTTTAAAATATTCATGCCATTTGTCAGTAAAATGGGAGCTATTTGAGAGAGGCGTGTGAAGGAAGACTACAGCACGTGACTCATTAATTTGTTATTTTAAACCTGGAAGAGGGAAGAGGCTGTCTACCATTTTTAGGGTTGTAGGAAGTGAGGCTCCATTAATCCCTGAAGACGTCGCTCAATGTCACTTGGTTTTTATCTGGGTCTGCTCGATAATAGACGTATCATAGTTTCGACTAAAGAGAAATAAGCTCATATCTGAAGAAGTTATGATGTCACTGTATAAGATCTCGTTTATCTTAGATAAATTAAAAGTATGTCCACGCCAAAACTGGTGGTGGCTATGTGGATGAGAAGGTATGTTGCTTGTAAATATCTGTCCCATCCAACGTGCATCCGTGGTGAGCTACCAAATGATAGTGTATTGGGAAGATTTTACAAATGAATAGGACGGGAACACATTTTGTAAGTATTACTAATCAAGGATGTCCTTAGCGAGGATGGGGCCCTAGGCAAACCTCATTTATGTGTACATCACTTATCTGACTAGTCCCCTTCCCTTCTCCCACATAATTGAAACATTTTTTTTTCCTAAAGAGGTGACTGACTTGAACCGAGCATTGCATTACAAATCTCGTGTCATGATAGTATTGCGGTGAATGAATGGTCAATTCAAATGCTCGGCTTGACGGTGCTCCGATTTCTCTCATTTATAGCCGAAATTTCTTGCCTGAAAGTTAGAATATGGGTTTCAAATGTAAATCAAATAAAAAGTATTACATTTTTCTGTACTCCTTCTTTTCGACTTCTTTCCTATATCTCTTCTTAGATAAACTTGTAGTTCTTCGTTTTTGCACTCTTCTTGAGTGGTTTCAATTTCTTCAACCAGTTTCTACCAGTCATGGTGCTTTTATATTCGTCTTAGTGTTGTCCTTAGAATTCCACAAAATATTTTTTGTTTATATTTTCCAATAGAAATTAAAATTTTCATTTGTTCCAATTGATTGTGAGCAAACACTGGTCGCAAAATTGTTAGTAGCACACAATATGTCTTCACTCCAGTAGGCACTAATGATGACTGGATGACTGTGATCAGCACGTGCGACGAGACACATGTACTTACTTGTAAGGTAACAATCAAAGGAAATCGTGATCAAAAAAAACTATACTTTGTTTGATCAAATGCGCTCACACAGAACGGTTCGGCTCGTCGCTTGTTACACTTAACTGACTATTTAATTATCGTGTTGCATTAAAAGTTTCTCTTCGCTTCTGTTACAAGTCAATTGCCACCTTAATGTTATTACCTATCTGCCAATTTTTAGCTGTATAAGGTGTCAGGAAATCCTATAAATGCAAATTAATTCTGACTGTCATGTTTTTATAAACATAAGGGCTGATTTTTCACCAACCCTTCTTTATATTTTTTACCCCAATTAACTTTATCTATATAAGAGTACAAAGGACAGTTGGGTCAAGATTGGTTTAAATTGTTTTTTTGCCGCCAAAGGTTATGGTGAGACATCTACCTCAGACAGACAAACGAAAACCAGTCGAGTTAAAACGGAGAACTCGTTTCACTCGTCCAATAAATCTAACAATATGTTTTTTTTGTTTTTACATTCTGACAAAAAAAATTAGCTCACCTATACAAGAAGCCTTCTATACAAGCACGCAAACAAAAATTTCGAACAGTTTATTTTTTGTTCTTAATTGGTTTCAAAATTAGCGCAGGTACTTTTCCTTTGAATTTTATCTTCCTCATCCTATCCTCACTAGAGTAAATATGTGGATAGGTCGAAGAGTAAAATAAAATAAGACAAAAAGGGCCTAATTCTTGCGTGGTGTAAACAAAAATATAGATCTTCCTTGTAATTACCAGTGAAATAAAAGGGAAAATACGTTAATGACACAAGAAGGATTAAAATGTCTCGTTCTTTCATTTGCCCTTAATATTTCAGTGGAAATAATTAAGCTAATTATAAATAAAGCCAAAAGCGTCCAAAAACCTACCCCTATTACAAGATATAACATTTAAGACAAATATTCCTCATGTAGTAAATTCACAGTGAGTTTATTTTTCATATTTAATAACTTGAACTACTTAATATTCAAATAAAATATTATGCAGTTGGTTTACTTTGAAAGGTAGCACACTTAACTTGTTTGGTTTCACTATTTCGTTGCTTCTAAAATAGGACCGGTGTAGTGTAATCAGTCATAGTAATACTGATCCAACCAGGATAACTGGAGTGTACCTTAGTAAACAATCAATATAAGGAGTGGTGCTTGAATAAATTACAACAATAGATCTAGTTTATTTCTGATCAATTTAATAAGAATGTAATTAATACCATTTCATACGTTTGAATGTCAACACAAAGGTTACATACTTAAAACCCTTTACTAAATGTAGATTCACACGTTCGCTGAAAGTCCAAGAAGAGAACAGGGCCATATGTATGTGATGAGGATAGTTTGCGATTTTTAATCTTGGGTCAACAACCATTCCTGTGAAATTGCGAGTATCTAGGCCCCTCAAACAGATTCGTCTCCCTTTTTTGGTCAATCTTTAAGCACATTTAAAACAGTTATCCACGTAAGTAGTACTTACACACAAAATTAGTGACTTAGCCTTGTTTAATTCTTAAACAAGCATATCATCCATACATCTAAATAGTAGTTATCTCTTAACTAAAGGAAATTTTTGAAACCTAATGGGAAATGAACTCTAGCAGTTAGATCAGTAGATACCAGATTGAGCTTAGGTGTTTATTCTAAGCAAAATAATCCTCAAATCTCTAACACTTAATTTACTCTTTATTTGAACCACTTTTAAAGTTTAGACCATTGCTATTTTCATCAATGAAATTGAAAGTAAAGAGAATTTCCATTTTGTATAGTTGGGAGAGAGACCTAAAGCTTAAAGTAGAAAAAGTATTAATAATTTTTTTTTAAATATCTGCTTAAAATGGGTTTAGTTATATGACTAAGCCTCTTGATTGATAAAGGCAAATTTAAAGGTACAGAGGGAAAACGTGAAAAGTCACTAAACATACATTTTTCCAAAGATAACAACATTTAAACATCCAAACCCATAAAAACTTTAGCAAATTCTTTTTTATTGATTTAAATATGATATAAACCTCTCTATTTATATATTATTAAGTTCTAATGATTGTCTAACAAAGGGGAGCAGTTTGAGCTTAAACTGTAATTTACCCCTTTTTCCTTTGTATTTCAATAGTTTTATGAGAAACCTCATCAGACAGCTGTAAATTCTATCAGATCCTCTTTAATATATTCATACTTCAAGCCATGTGATCTATAATTGTAACTTTTGATATATATATATATATATGTGTGTGTGTGTGTGTCATTAAAATATATAAAAATAACACCTCAAATATAGAAATATATTACCAATTCTGGGTTTTCTTAACTATTCTTCCTATGAAGATTCAAGTATAGATTTCCTAGTTGATGATATGTTACGTTTATCATGCTAATGATGCGGATCAAGCATCCTCAATTTTCTGTATAGCAGCATCCATTATACGTCTATTGAATGTTGCGCCTTTCATGTTACGGCGGAGTTGTTAGGTGAAGGGCCTGCCATAAGTCAACTTAATAGTCAGCGTCCAAATATGCTATCCGGTTAGTAGACTGACGCATACTTCAAATAGCCTTTGCCAGATTTCCTAAAAGGGAGGTTTCTTCTTTATTTTTCATGCAAAAGAGGAATGATTAAGAAAAGGTGTTAATTTGGTATATCAAAGCGTTGAATTTAGTTTGAAGAAGTAGATTTTTTAGGTCTCCTTAAAATTAGTACAATGCCAGGTATCTCCAATACTAAATACCATAGATGTTAAGCTATATATAATTAGCAGAATTACCCAGCATTATCCCAGGATTTTTTTTTTTTGCTTCACACAGATAAAAACATCTATATTCGTTATATTTTTTCTTGTAGTTTTAAATCAATTTAAAAAAATCAAACTCAAATTTTAAAATTCCTGTTTTAATGTGCTCATAATTTGTTTGTGCCCAATTGCTACTAATTTTTAAATTTCAGACCTCTGCTTGAGATGAATATCACGTAACACTTATGACAGTCAAACCAATAAACAAACTTTTTATTATATTAGTAAATATTAACAAATTAATAAAAATTTACTTCAAGGAGAAAAACCTTGAAAAAAAAGAGTAAGAATATTGTCACCATAGTTTGTAAGCCGGTGAGTGGAAAACTGCTAAGCTAAAACCCCACTCCCCATATCAATTACGTGTACCTTAAATACTTTCGTTTTGTTTTATTTATTTAAATTTATTGTAATCTATAAAGTATAAATGGTTATTATAGAATTTATAGCTATTGTACAAATATTAGGAGTATATGTGTCAAAACTAGCAAACTAATTAGTTGAAGTACTCATAGTAACATCACTAGTGGAAGAAGGGTCCCAAGCTAAATTTCTAACCGGTTATATCTTTAAAGGATTGAGTATAAATTATATTAAAGCATATAATATACAATAATCAATAATTTTAATAGTATTTATTTATTTAATGCGAAAAGCGTATTTTTAGTATTTATTTATTTAATGTGAAAAGCGTATTTTATATGTTTACAGTAGCCCCATGGCTTCTTTGGTGCTGAGGGACAGCTCACAGCTGACAGCTTCGAAAAGTTACCAGACCAAATTATGTATCCCTACGCCGAACCATATGATCTGCAAAAACATGTGTTTAACAGCTATCAGTCAGCTATGACTAACGTATGCATACGCCCGTATACTAGAGCTAATATATTGTTTTTAATATACTTAAATTATGGGTGCGATTACCGAAAGTAAATATTATATTATTTCTTAAGTGGCATAGCAATTATTTTTCGAACGGTGCCTGATACTGAAGACGGATGCTGGCTGGACCAACTGTCATGTGAAACGGGTCTCAGCTTCAGTGGGTCGTCGAAGAGAGAGAGAGAGAGAGCTGGAGTGTCGGTGCTGTGCGTGTAGTATTCCGGTGTGAGCAACTCCAGGGTCTGTCAGAGCACCACTACCGAGAGGGCCGACTACTCGACTGTGTAGGCAGCAATCCAATGGCCTGTCACGGGGGTTCGTGTGGACCATCTCCCCTTTGTCAGCTACTAACGACAGGGAAGGTACCGCCCTGCCGTTACACCTACTGCTGAGGACCCCTTCTGACATCCCGTCAGGGGGGGAGGATGTAACAACTTACATGTAATAAAACCCGCCAACCCGGGGAACCCGCTCTCGGAAGGTCAACACACGGCACTAGCTCGATCACCGGCCTCCGCACTCGGAAGATACGACTAACAGACTGATCGCCACGCCGAGCCAGCCCACGGTGAAGCTCGAACACGTGTCCAACCAGCCGAAGAAAAAGGAAAGAAGAGTTCCGCTTCCGGCCACGCGTAGCTTCGAGGCGCTTCGATATCAGTCTGGAACCTCCTCTCTCCTTAGATTGTGATGTTCTTCAGCCTTCCTTTCCTTCGATCTCCCCCCCTCTCTGAGAATTATGTTTTGTATATATATTGGCCATGCCGGGATCATAGGACACTTACTACCCCACCGGCTTGTGGACAAGAGGTGAGGACGGCGACCTAGGTCTTGGGGAATGTTATCTTACGTATCAAAATTACTATTTCGGCGTCATGGGGGGAACTCTGTCTAAATTATCATTTAGAATGTATAACTAATTTATTTTATATTGAAACTTGCAAATGCTATGCGCTTATCGCGGCATGTAGTGAGACCGTCGCTTTCGTCACCGCTTAAATTTGGGGTCTGAGCCCAATTTTTCCTTTAATTTATATTTTTGCAAATAATGGTTTTTGACCAGAACGCCCAGAAATTGTCTGTGGTCCCGGGTTCGAAACCCGCCTTGAGTTCGCTTCAGGAGTCTTGCAGTATTCGAACTCAACTTTGATTATCGAGTCAAATACCGAGAGTTAATGTGTTACTTAGTTTACTGTTACATTGGGGACTTGCAGGGTTACACTGACGTCACGTTTGTTACGTGCGTCTGTTGAAAACTTAAATGTTTATACTAGGTTGGATAACTGTTGCGCGGGAGTAACAGTTATACCATTCCTCTTGTGTTGGGAACTATTCCAGTAAGTGAAGCAACTCAGGAACTAAAGACCATAACATTGAGATCCCGGACTGTACTTTGTTGATAGGTTTCATTTTATGTTGTTTGGTAACCGTCTTGAGGAGGTTACGAGTTTGTTTACATTTTGATCTTGTTGACTCCGTTGTTGGACGGAGAGGTGCGCTTCACGCACAGTTTAATGTTTGTATTATTCTATTATTGTTTTTAACACAATAAAATTTATTATGTTCAACCAGGTAACACTCTTGCCTGATTTACTGTCTCCCTCACATTATAGATATTAAGGGGGGGGGGGTTGCATTTTGATTGCTGAAAAGAATAGTGACACATATTGTTTTACAACGCAAACTAGAAACATCTGATTATCGTCAAATCTTTTTTTTATTTGAAAAAATATATTTTAAATTATTGTGATAATGAGTGAAAACAATATTTATATGATGCTTAGAATGGATTTACTAAAGCAAATAAAATGGTCAAATAATTTTTTTATTGTAAAACCAATCTAAAATTTAATTTTAAACCCACCATTACATGTTTGCCCATTTAATTCTCACGCCAATAAAGAGCTCGGATAAATGCCTTGTTAATACCAAACATTTAATTGGATTCACGTTAGAGAATTCTTTACGGAACAGAAATGAAACAGCGAAAATTCCTGTGGGGGGTCCTGAAGTGGGGAGGGAAAGGTTGGGGGGATCCTCTTATAGAAACCTTAGGGGTGTAGAGGGGAAGGACGGGTTGTGAATGGGAAGAGTAGGACCACAGCTCATTAACAAACACAATTTATAAGGATTTAATTAGTAAAGTTAATTTGGGGGTGCTCAGACAGGTAATTACGATGGAGATACATCTGTAACATGACCTTCCCCCCTTTCGCTTGCCTCCTCCCTTTTTACACTTTTCTTTGCACATGGTAATGACTGTTATGTTGTCATGAGTATTGTATGACAATGACAATGACAATACACCCACAAAAAAAATTAAAAAGTTTGTAAGTTATTACTATTCGTACACTTTAGAATAAGAACCCACTGAGAACTGGTAGCTTCAAATAATAACCCTATTGTTTAACTAGTTTCTTTTTAAATATATCCGCATTCGCTTGCATAGAGGATGTAAAATCACATCCTAGGAAATATTATCCCTGCACGGCCAGCACGGATCTCTATGACGCGTCACCGCTATGAAATGTCATCAGTAACACGTCGTAAGGTTGAAATGCGAGCATCGATCCTTTTAATGGCGTCATACGATCTACAATGCCGCCATTTCCCCGTCATTCATATCATAGCTTAGAGCCCCACTCAGAGGGCCGTCTTAAACATCGTCATAGCAAATATATTTTATATATAATTACATTTTGCGAGCGATGTGGCTATTCAAACTGAAGAATTCATTTATTTTACGTTTATGCAATCGATAAGTAACAATAGCAGTGATGTGTCAATATAATTACGTAATGTATTTGTGTTTTTTTCGTTAACTAAGGTGTAAATATTGGCCTGTTTTAGCTGTGTAGTAATGTATGCTTTTAAAAATAATTTATTCTAGTAAGTGTTATATTTGCTTGAACGCTTAATTATTTGGATTTATGTTTGTGCAAATTAAAATTTAGAGTATTAGTGTTGTACTAATATAATAGTTACTTAAATTATTATATATATTTACAGTTTTACTTGAAGAAGTGTAATCATAATCTACAAACAATGGTGTTTATCTCTATGTTTATGCAAACCGTTTAAAATATTTGAAACTCGTGGCAAGATAATACGTATTTTGATTGGTGTTCAACTACTTCATGGTGCTACCAACCCTATCATATACATAACTGCACCAGCTATCACGGTTGCCAGCTCACTCTATTCACAGACTAGCGCCCATCAAAGTTTACACGTCATCATACACGCCATAGCGGTTATGGCATAGCGTTCCATACTCGCAATTATCACGTCACGTCAGAAGATGGCCGTCGTGCATACGCCCGTCATCGCGTATGACGCTCAAGATGAAAAAATCCGTGCTCGACCTGCTTATGGTGCATTTGGTTGAAATTGAGCTATCTGCATCCCAGGCTAAATTCAAACATATATTTATACATATGCATTTTTACATCGTGATTCCCCCTCCATCTTTTCCCCTATTCTTATCCAGTGTGTGTACACTCCTTTTATTTTTAGCCTTGCATCTTACTACCCGTTTGAGCTATACCCCTATATACTATTTACGCTAATGATTTAAGGATGAGGTATGTGTAATTAAGAGGAAGTGCACCTGTGTTTGCATTGAGAGATAATGGTAAACCATTTAGGGAAAACCACCCTCAGTGCACCCAACTGGGAATGAACCCCTATCTCCCCCTACTCGTCAGTCTAGTCTAACACGATACTAGCGCGTTAGATAACTACGCCGACAAGGTGGGTTTCATTTACTCTGAAAGCTAGTGACCATACCGTGACTGACTACATAAAGAACCTATTTTATAAACTTCGCCATAATGCAAACACGCAAAGTTAGCTTGCTACCTTTCATAGTAAATGAAGTGTACATTTGAATAGTAGAAATATGATTAGTTAAGGTCTACGATCTGGTATAGTGATTTTATACTAATTATGTTAATTTGTTGAAAGTTTCTTCATTTATTTGTATTGGTTTTTCATATTTACATTTCTAAAATATGTTTAATTCAATTTATAGCTAACATTATTATATATGATAAGTTAATTAAATAGATCTAACAAAGTAAGTCTCACAAAATATAAAAAAAATTACTCACAGAAAAAAACGAATCCTTTGCGAACATATAAATAAAATTACCAATGCCTCACATGAATATCAATTATAGTTAATTAAAAATGGGTTCGATGAGATTTACCTACCGCTCAACTACCTTTAAAAATTATAATTATTTTAAGTGAGCTTACACAGGCAAAAATCAAAGTTTTGCCTTCATGGGATAGAATAACATCGACTAATGTAAATGGTTTTTTCTACAGCCTACGTCTGCTACAACAGAATAATAAGAAGTGTGTTGAAGGGGTGTGCGGAACACCAATACTGAAACATTATTTTTCTATGCGGGGTAAATAAATGAAATCTAAATTAATTACTTTGCTACAATAGGGAATAAAAACAAAAAAGTATTTATAATATGTACTTTGTCATCAGTATTCTTGAAAATTATATTTATCTTTAGCTAAGAATAAAATTAATATAAATAACTTTACGCACGCCAGTGGTCACGACGTGGTATAAGAAGTCAGATCCACAGTAGACTAGCCTGTCAGTGACAGGAAGGTTAAGGTTAGAATCTTAAGCGAGAGGAATAATTATAAAATGTTTATGATAGGATTAACACAGAGACAAATATTAAATTTTCTTGAGTTACGCATCCGGGATCGAACGAAAGATTTCCACATCTGTATTTAACCTTTTTTAACCACTAAACCTCAGTTGAAAGGTATTTCTCGTAAAGAGGACCGAACACCAATATTGACGTGTCCCTTGGATTTTTTTAAATGAAACAAAAATATCCCCACGATATATACTGTGTTGTGTCAGTGAAACGTCTCGCAATAACTTTCATTCCCTTCCCAGTTTCTGCCATTACTCTCAGAATCTCATATTGCAGTAAAGAAATGGAGACACACATACACACACACACAAACTTGATTTCCACGAGGAAGTTTATACGAAACGACAACATTGTTCCGCTAAATAAGTAGCACATTCAGAAACAATTGTCGCCATCCACCGTAAGTTGGCAGAGGTTTGATTGCTCTCAGTAGAACACTGCGGAAGATCGTTCTTTGGAACAACTGAGGAAATTCCGCCTTTACCAGTCCNTTCACCCATCTAATATTGAGTGCAAGTTTGGAGGGAGGTCTTCACCAGTACAGGGTGAAACTTAACTTCCTACAAACTGGTTGGGCCGTGCTAGTACCCAACTGATCTGATAGAAGCCTGGTTTGATCCTGATTGAATGCATTATTCCTTTATAAGAATCTTTTATTCAATCTTTATCCAGGGAATCCGCCTCAGTGGAGTGGTTAGTTAATGCGCTAGTTTCATGTTGAGTTAGACTTCTGAGGGCATGGAGCTTGAGGTTCTAATCTCACTCGGGTGAACTGAGGGTCGTTTTCTTAAATTGTTTTCCGCTCTCCCTCCATGAAAATGCAGGTTCACTTCCTATATATTCAACCTTCCCAACTCCTGGCCCAAAAGCGTAATTAGTATTTAAGCATACAACCCGAACGGGCGGTGAGACGTGGTGCTAAATTTTTAAAAAAATATCCAGGGGAGTCTTGATTTAAATTTCTACAATTAAATTTTATGCATAAAGATATGCCTTTTGTTAGAAAGAAAGATTCTCATAGCTCTACAGAATTGATTTAGATTTTAGATTTTTAAATCTAATATTTTACAACTAGGATTGTATAATGAATGATCTATATTCTAGAAACCTCGAGCTTATTCTTATAACATCTAAAGGATATTGTTAAAAGTTATCAATGAAAAAAATTACACATGATGCGTCAATGGGGCTTGTTCTTATTTTATTGAATTTTCAGGTACCTTAAAGTACAAATTAAACATATAGAAGTAGGCCAACAAACTATAGTCATCACCTTACTTAAGTTGGTAGCTGACTGTTCTGGGCCCAGTTTCAGGTATATCTTAAAAATATATCGTAGTTGAAACATTGCTTTACTATTACATTTGATTTAATGATGACTGGGAGACAAAGTATTGTGTCCTTTTTAGAAGTAAGCAAGTTTGTAGGTACCATTAATTTTAAAGATGTATAGATTATCTGTATTTAGGCCTATTATATTGAATTAAAAATCAGAAAATACCCGGTGACATAAGCACACATGTCTTGTACACTTTTTTTTATGGCAATACATGTTTTTAAAGTTGTATTTTAATAATTAAAATACTGTTTAGAACCTGTGACCTCAGTCAGTTTTTTATTCCAGTCATATATTTTCCACAACCGGCTCACTAGGCCTGTCGTAGCTCCACATGCCTTATAATATATTTTAAGACTAGGGCTGGTACAACATCCAGTGAAAATGTAAACAAATATTTCCATCAAAGATAAATGTTTTGAACATGCCAAGAATTGAACACGGGGCCCTTAGCTCATTATACTGAAAGACTACCGACGGAGCTAAGGTGTTCGACTGTATTTTAATCATGAATAATCTAAATAACCACCACATAAAGTAAACACGTTGGCAAAGACATTAGTCTCATATTGTCTGGTTTGTTGGTGACAGAGGAGGTCTGTGTTTCGAATTACACCCAGGTTTACTGAAGTACTATTTTTCCTAAATGAAGGCTACATGGGAAAATAGGGGTAAAGCGATACTAAACATATCTTCCAGGACAACCACTTTTATATCTCAAACCCAATGAGGACCCCAGAAACTTACTTTTTTTTAAACTAATTTAAATAAATTGCAGAAATCTATTCTGATCATGAGTTAAAGTGCATTAGAAAGGTTTCCTGATTGTCTAACAGATGGAATCCCTGATTCAATTTGAATAAAAATATGACTTTCCTCTTTTTTTACTGTACCCTTCAAATGATTTTCCCCTTTGCGTCAACAAAACTGCGAGTATACCCCCTCTAGATTCTACATCCCTAATTCCTACGTAATTAATATAAATATTACAATAACCCGTACGGGTAGTAAGATGTGGATCACACAAAAAAGTTTTTAAGTTCTCTTGGTAAAAATAGTGTAGCAACTTTCTCTAAATCCCGGTATATGCTAGCGTGCCGAACACATATTATTCCAAAGGGTATAGGCCAAAATGCAAATGAAATACACGGTCGAAGTTTATGATAAGTCCATTCAGGGTCCCTTCAGGGTCCCAGAAGTTGCGGGAGTATGAAAAAGGGAAGGAGGAGAGAGAGAGGATTGGATACTTAGAGAAATCTCAATAGCGTAAGTTCGGAGCACGCTACGTGCCCGTTGAGGACAAGGTTGAATAGCGGGGGTGTAAATGAGTGAGAGTGGGGTAGGATGAAGGGCTGTGCGACTCAATATATTTCAACGTGAGCCTAATAAACGACGGTTGATCACACCCAAGTAAATGAGAATAAGTAAGGACGCCCTGCAACGACAGGCGGCATATATTTAGCCAGATTTCTGAATTCATGTAGTCGTGTTATGTTTAAAAGAATGTATACTTTATGTTTGAAGAAGTTAAATGACATAATTTCGTGCAGGTGTTCCGGGTAGCTCGAAGCCACCTGGCTCACAATAAATTAGACTGCCAATTTTTCAACTAATATTCACATTGATGTAGGTGAAATTTATTTTACTTATTCCTTATCTTTAAAACTAGCTTGCTAATTTTTTTTGACAAACAGACAAAAAAAAACTAGTCAGTGTTATAAGCGACCATTTTTAAGCTAGCTTTGGTAAATGATGTAAATATAATTTGAAATATCATACTTTAATCTATGCATACTCTTAATGTAAGAAAATATTTCCAAACTATTAACTAACAATCAAGCACATGTCTTAGTAACAATATTTAACACATTTTTTGTAGGAGATACTTCAAGCCCCAACTCCTGTATTTTAGTTGTAATAGTCATCATAATATTATAATGAGCCCTCGATTAGAGTATACTCTATTAAATGATAAACTAGTGAATCTTTGAAGCGATTAATGTAGAATCTCGTGCTAAAACGAATCACAAACTTTTTATTGGAAAAAGTTATATAGAATGAAGCCTTAATCGACTTTCTAGTAAGGTTTTATTCCTAAGAGGAAACAACTTTCAATAGTTTCTGAGCTTTCTGTGTGTATTTGTATGCAGAACGTACATTTTGACTCTTCAGACCAAAATTATATTAAAACAATCTCTTAGACAGATGTATGTGTATTTCTCAGCTCGAACTTTATTTTGTGAGTTGGGAGAGGGGAAAGAGTTTATTTAATATCTTGGAAAACCAAAATAAATTTGGTAGGAATCTGATAATCTGGATTTTTTTAGGGCTGAATTCAGAGGATCTTCTAAGCCAAATGAAAGTTAAATAAAATATATTATTTTCCCCCTTTTCCTGAGCTAGAGGTGTCGTGGAGGAACTAGACTATCCACTGTTACCATCTGTTGCCCAGTGGAGGAAATATTTACCTCCAATTTGATAAACCATAAGCCAATTCTGATAAAACATTAAGTTTAATTTCCCTGCTTTTAACCAGTAAACCATTGTGATTATTCATCCTCCTTTTAGGAGTATCATGTTGCAGTTTCTCTTACTTTACTTGTCAAACCTTTTATTCTTAAATTGAGTTGTTGAAAACATAAATTACTTAAATGACAGATCTCAATTTTTTGTTTATTTATTGGAGGTATTCAACGTTCACTTTTTGAACCTACTGATTATATCAGCAAAAAAAAAAAGTTTATGAGTGAGAATAAAATAGTCTACCGATTTGGGGGGGGGGG